>JASVEL010009925.1:0-181080 GCA_032618575.1 Nicotiana noctiflora
CAAGGGTATGCTCCCTAGAGAGCGAGGAGAGAGGGAGGCCAAGAGGTCTCGTGAGTCGGGTCATTTCTCTGGTGCCCGTACTTCAGCAGCCGGTCATTTTGGCAGGGGTTATTTCGGTCGCCCAGTTCATTCAACATTGCCAGCAGCTGGTAGTACTCTAGCTTTTTCAGCACCTCAAGAGCCTTATTATGCTCCCCAGTTTCCAATGCGCCTCCTGTGCGTGGTACCTCCAGGGGTCAGTCCAGCGGGAGCGGGGCCGGTCAGTCACAGCCACCGCGTCCTCCCAAGGCTTGTTTTGAGTGCGGGGATACTTGCCATCTAGTTAGGGAGTGCCCCAGGCGCAGGAGAGGAGTGCCTCCACAGTCTTCGCAGCCTCAGCGTGGTTCACAGGGTCAGCATGCCATCGTTCCAGTCCCAACTGCTACCCTACCTGCCAGCCAGCCAAGGGCAGGGATCAGGGTGCCAGAGGCTGCTCTCGAGAGACGGGTCAGGCCAGATTTTATGCTATTCCTGATCACGCTGCAGCTTTCACCTCTGATTCTGTTATCACAGGTATTATCTTGGTTAGTCATAGAGAGGCATCGGTTCTATTCGATCCTAGTTCTATCTTTTCATATGTGTCCTCTTATTTAACTTTACATCTGGGTATGCCTCAGGATTCTTTGAGTACCCCCATTTATGTTTCTTCTCTGGTAGGAGATTCTTTGGCTGTAGACCGTATGTATCGGTCGTGTTTGGTCACTATTTGTGGTTTTGAGACCAGAGCTGCTCTTTTATTATCGGTATGGTTGATTTCGATATTATTCTGGGCATGAATTGGTTGTCGCCCCACTATGCTATTATTGAATGTCATGCCAAGACCGTGACGCTGGCTATGCTAGGCATTCCACGTATTGAGTGTAGTGGTACTCTAGATCACACCCCCATCCGTGTTATTTCCTTTCTCAAAGCTCAGCATATAGTTGAGAAGGGGTGTGCAGCTTATCTACCTTATGTGAGAGATGTCAGTGTTGACACTCTTTCTATTGATTCCGTCCCAGTGGTACGTGATTTCTTTGATGTATTTCTAGTTGATCACTCAGGCATTCCGCTCGACAGAGATATCGATTTTGGTATTGACTTGTTGCCGGGAACTCAGCCCATTTCTATTCCTCCATGCCGCATGGCTATTCCTGAGTTGAAGGAGTTGAAGGATCAGTTATAGGAGTTGTTGGGTAAGGGTTTCATTTGACCCAGTGTTTCACCTTGGGGTGCTCATGTGTTGTTTGTGAAGAAAAAAGACGGTTTTATATGTGTATTGACTATCGCCAGTTGAACAAAGTTACAGTGAAGAACCGATATCCTTTTCCACGTATTAATGACTTATTTTACCAGCTACATGGCGCACATGTGTTCTCCAAGATTGATTTGCGCTCTGGTTATCATCAGCTGAAGATTCGGGAGCTAGATATCCCGAAGACTGCCTTCAGGACTCGGTATGGTCACTACGAGTTTCTCGTTTTGTCTTACGGGATGACTAATGCCCCAGCAGCTTTTATGCATTTGATGTAGAGTGTATTCAGGTCGTACCTTGTCTCGTTCATGATTGTTTTCATTGATGATATTTTGGTTTATTCCCGGAGTCGGGAAGAGCACGAGTAGCACCTGAGGATAGTGCTTCAGACTCTGAGGGAGAAGACATTATATGCAAAGTTCTCTAAATGTGAATTTTGGCTGAGTTTGGTGGCATTTCTAGGCCACGTGGTGTCGAGCGAGGGTATTCAAGTGGATCCGAGGAAGGTGGAGGCCGTGCAGAGTTGGCCCAGGCCCTCCTCAGCTACTGAGATTCGTAGCTTCCTTGGTTTGGCGGGTTATTACCGTCTCTTTGTGGAGGGGTTCTCTTCGATCGCAGCACCTATGACCGGATTGACCCAAAAGGGTGCCCCTTTTCAGTGGACAGAGGAGTGTGAGGCGAGCTTCCAAAAGCTCAAGACAGCTTTGACTTCGGCCTTATCTGGATGTTACCTACCGGTTCAGGGTCATATACGGTATATTGTGATGCCTCACGGGTTGAACTTGGTGCAATATTGATGCAGGACGGTAGAGTGATTGCCTACGCGTCCCGACAGCTGAAGGTAAATGAAAAGAACTACCCTGTCCACGATCTTGAGTTAGCTGCCATTGTTCACGCCTTAAAGATTTGGCGTCATTATTTGTATGAGATTCCTTGTGAGATTTACACTGATCATCAGAACTTGCAGCACTTGCTTAAGCAGAAGGACCTAAACATGCGCCAGAGGAGATGGTTGGAGCTATTGAAGGACTATGATATTACTATTCTCTTTCATCCGGGCAAGGCCAATGTAGTTGCCGATGCCTTGAGTCACCGGGCGGATAGTTTGGGGAGTTTGGCATATCTGCCAGCTTCGGAGAGGCCTATGGCGATGGGTGTTCAAGCTTTAGCCAGGCAGTTTGTTAGATTGGATCTTTCGTAGCCCAGCCGGGTTCTGGCCTATGTGGTTTCTCGGTCTTTTTTATTTGATCGCATCAGAGAGCGGTAGTTTGATGACCCATATTTGCAGGATCTTCAGGACAAGGTTCGGCGGGCTGATGCCCGAGATGTCACCATCGGGGATGATGGAGTGATGAGGATGCAGGGGCGTATTTGTGTGCCCAATGTAGATGATCTTCGAGAGCTGAGTGTAGCAGAGGCCCATAGCTCGCGATATTCCATCCATTCGGGTACCGCGAAAATGTATCAGGACTTGAGGCTGCATTATTGGTGGAGGCGGATGAAGAAGGATATAATTGACTATGTTTCTAGGTGCCTCAACTGCCAGCAGGTAAAGTATGAGCATCAACGTCCGGGTGGGTTAATGCATCAGATTGAGATCCTAGAGTGGAAATGGGAGCGCATCACCATGGAATTCATATCTGGATTTCCACGGACTATGAGGAAGTTTGATTCCATTTGGGTCATTGTGGATCGGCTGACCAAGTCCGCCCATTTCATACCTGTGTACACTACTTACTCATCGAAGCGGCTGGCGGAGATCTATATCAGGGTGATAGTCCGGCTGCATTGTATTCTAGTTTCCATCATTTCAGATAGAGGCACTCATTTCATTTCACAGTTCTGGAGAGTCGTACAGCAGGAGTTAGGCACTCGGGTGGAGCTGAGCATAGCATTTCACCACCAGACGGATGGCCAGTCTGAGCGCACTATTCAGATTTTGGAGGATATGCTCCATGCGTGATTGAGTTTGGAGGTTCATGGAATCATTTCTTGCCATTGGCAGAGTTTGCTTATAACAATAGCTATCAGTCCAGCATCCATATGGCACCGTATGAGGCCCCATATGGTAGGAGGTCCAGGTCCCCCGTGGGTTGGTTCAAGCCGGGCGAGGCCAGGCTGCTAGGTACTGAGATGGTCCAGGATGCAATGGACAAGGTCAAGGTAATTCAGGACAGACTCTGTGTGGCCCAGTCCAGACAGAAGAGTTATGCGGACAAGAGGGTCAACGATGTGGCTTTTATGGCTGGCGAACGGGTTCTACTTCGGGTCTCGCCCATGAAGGGCGTAATAAGGTTTGGGAAGAAGGGGAAGCCGAGTCCGAGATTCATTGGCCCTTTTGAGATCTTGAGGCGTGTTGGGGAGGTTGCTTATGAGTTGGCCTTACCTCCCTGCCTAGCCGGAGTAGGTTAGTGTTTTTGGTTGAGGTCCCGGGGACCTCGGGATGAGTTCGAGTGATTAAACGGGTGAATTTTAAAGTTTGAGACTGCTAGTTTTTATTGCAGCAGCTATTTTTGCTTCTGCGGAAAAGAGACCGTAGATGCGGTTTCGCAGAAGCGGAAATAGAGCGCAAGTGCAAGTTTTGGGGTGGCCAGCCAAGTCCGCTGAAGCGGACCAGTGGATGCTGATGCGATCCCGCAGAAGCGGGCAGGAGCCGTAGAAGCGAACTTAGCCGGCTGGCGACTTTCCGCAGAAGCGGACTTACTCCGCATAAGCGGTCATCGCAGAAGTGACTTTGGACCGCAGAAGCGGACTTGGGCGAGATTAAGTGGAACCGCAGAAGCGGAAGATTCTCCGCAGAAGCGAGATCGCGGAAGCGATACCAAAGCCGCAGAAGCGTAATCCCCTGAAGGTTTTAATATCAGTTAACTCGGAATTTTAGACCACTTAACCACATTGGAGGCTTGGAACTAGGAGAGGGTTTTTGCGATTTTGAGGAGGAAATCAAGGGGAAACACCAGGTACTCACTCCTAGCCTAATTTTATGTTAATATATTTTTAAAAACATGAATTTAACCTCTAAAAAGAGGAATTGGGGTGGATTAATGGAGGATTTGCTCTAAGCCTCGATTGTCGAAAATTAATGATTTAAATAGGCAGCTGGAGTCCAATTTTGATAAATTTAATATGACTAGACTCGTGAGAGTACGAGGGTTCTAAAAAAGTAAAAATATTTTGATTCCGAGCCGATGACTGCAGGGGTATTTTGTTCGTTTTGCCCATTTTTGCGTTGTAGCTTAAATTTTATCATTGTTATTAGTTACTTGCGATGTTATTTACACTGTGTAATTGGTTTGACTAGATTCAGGCCACTCAGAGTCGGATACTCGTGCCAAGGGAGCCGTTTCTTAGCGGTTTTGTACCGGAATTAAGGTAAGTGACTTGTCTAACCTTGCGTGGGGCAACCTTCTCCCCTAGGATATCTATGTGTTGGTTTAAATACCTTTTACGCAAGGTGACAGGCGTGTACTTGTGCAGATTGTTGAAAAACCACATTACTTGAACTGTTCAAATCGTGATATCCTTGTTATTTAATTGATTCAATTGTAAGATTTACCTGATGTTAGTTAAAGAAGCATGGTTATATAGGATTATCTGCCTAAGTGTCTACTTGTCTTAATTGAACTTCCTGGAACTTGTTGAGACTGGATTTGGTGTAATTTGTAGCTATGTACTTCATATTTTTCTAATTTTTTCCTCTTATTGATTGTGTTTGTGTTTGTGGACTGTGGGTTCAATTCCAGGAGATCCTGAGATATTGAGATACGGACTGTGGGTTCAATTCCCTGAGATCCTGAGATATTGAGATACGAACTACAGGTTCAATTCCCGGAGATCCTGAGATATTGAGATACAAACTGCGGGTTCAATTCCCGGAGATCCTGAGATATTGAGATACGGGCTGCGAGTTCGATTCCTGGAGACCCAGAGATACTGGTATACGGACTGCAGGTTCAATTCTCGGAGATCCTGTGATACTGAGACAAGGACTGCGGGTTCAATTCCCGGTGATCCTGTGAGACTGATATATGGACTGCAAGTTCGATTCCCGGAGATCCTGAGTTACTGAGTATAGAGAGGGACTGCATGTTCAATTCCTGGAGATCTTGGACTTGTTTATTTTGTACATTATTGTGATGATTTCTCCTTGTTAGCTTAATTGTAGATGGTTATAGTATTTACCTCGTTGCTGTTATTTCAGTCTTAATCTTATTTGAACTGCTCGATATTATTATTATCCTTATGTTATTATTTCTCGGTAGGGCCCTGACCTTCCTCGTCACTACTCCATCGAGGTTAGGCTTGGCACTTACCGAGTACCGCCGTGGTGTACTCATACTACTCTTCGGCACACTTTTGTTGTGCAGATCCAGGTACATCAGATTAGGCGCACTACATGTGATTTAGGAGCACCTTCAGGAGACTCGAGGTATGATCTACTACGTCTGCAGATCCGGAGGGTCTTCTTCTATTCTTATTAGTGATGTCAGCTATTTCCTTATGTCCGTTGTATAGACACTCTAGATGTATAGAGCCACAGTTGTACTCTTTCTTAGTCTGTGTTGCCCGTGAGTTTCTGGGTCTTGTTAGTTGTGTTTTCTTTTTGTATTTGGCGAAGTGTATGTGCCGAGCGGCACTTGCTACATTCTTTTACATCATTCCGATGTTATCTTATCTTTTCTTTCATGAAAGTGTACATTCTACTTTGTGTTAGGATTACCTAGTCGCGAAGGCTGAGTGCCGTCATGACATGTTCATGATTTGTGAACTAGGGTCATGACAGAAACGGCGTCGTGTAATAAAATCAATTTGAGCCATTAATTTAATCAATCCAATGGCCATGATTTAAGGGCTACTTAAATAAAAAAATGTCATCTAGAAGGTAAATGAATCTGAGTCGTTAGTTCATTAGATCCAATGGTCTCAGATCCGTAGGGGTTTTAAAATACACCAAAAGATTACATACTCCAACATTTTACACCCTTCGTCTTCACTTGAAAACCCTAGCCACCCTAGGTTTCTCTCAAACACCCGCCGGAAACCTATCGGCGGGGAACACCACCTCCTCTAGTAAAGCCACCATTAACACCGTCTAACCTCCTTCATCTTCTATTTCACCCCATCCAACTAGTTTTCTTTAAAAACCCCTAGAAACCTTTGAATATTTCAAAAGGTGTAGCCGGAACCCTACTCCGGTGAACACCACTTTTAAGTCAGAACCCACCTTTTACACCATATAACCTCCTTTGTCTCCTCTTTCACCCCATCTAACCATTTTTCTTCGAATGAACCCAAAAACCTTCGAATTTTTCAAAAAGATCGCCGGAACCCTACTCCGGTGAACATTTTTTCCAAAACCACTCTGAGACATCCCAAAACACCCAGCCTAAGAATCTTTTCAATAAAAAGAGACTCAAAAGTCTGCCTGAGAATAAAAACCCCAAGAAACGACATCCCGAGTTTCAAAGGGTCTGGAAAATCAAGAAAAATGAAGAAAAGGAATAACAAAAGAAAGAAAGAAAGAAAAGAAAAATAAAAGAAGGAAAAAGTGAAGCTAAGTATCTAAATCCCTTTCTGATTGTTGATTTACTTGTGCTTATGATTGCATGACTACGATTTCCCTTCTATGAATAATTTTTGATAAAAATTGTAGGATTAATTGCTATTCATATTGTCATACTTAGATTTTTAGGGCTTTTAATTGTTAAAACCTGATTAGTAGCTATATTTTCTGTTAATTAGATTCTATATCTGTTTATGTGCTCTCTTGAATCTCATTAGCTGATTACTTGTTTCTGATTTGGGTTTTATCTATTAAAAGTGACGAGTATTTGGAATTTTGTGAATCAATTAAGTTTTCTGACTTTCATTTTTAGGTATCTAATTAATACGGGGATTAAAAGGTGAATAAAAATAAAAGGCAAGGTTAAATGGGGAATGTCAATAGGCATAATGTAATAATCTTAAGGGGGTAGGGGTATATTTAGGAATCCATTATGGTTTATGGATAAATATATGCAGGGGAAAGGGTATTACGGGCATAGAAAAAGGGCAATTGGGTAAAAGTTGAAAGCAAGTGAGGGCATGTGAGACATTTAAGGGTTATGGAATGTGATCGATGCCACTAGAACCTTCTAGAAGGGGTTCTAGTACAACCTTTAACAATGTAAGAGTAGTCATTTGATTAACGAATCATAAGAAAGGGGGTAAAAACTGAGATTATTAAATTCAAATTTCCCTCCCAATTTGTTCTATAAATAGGCCTCACTTGGCGATGTTTGGAAGTTCTGATAGTTTGAAAATACTTCTATATCCCTGCAATTTCGAATTTCATAGTTTCCAGCCTTAGAAAAATTATCAAAATTCTACAATACTACTGTTCCATTGATTCCGACTCAACTTCAAGCTGTAATTCTCCTGCATTTGGCATTTTATCTGTTGATTTGTGTTCTACGTGGTCTGGATTTGGATGCTGAAGTTGTGTTTATTGATTGATGTGTTGCTGTTGTTGTTGATCCTTGTTTCATTCTAGTTTCTCATTGATCTCCTCCTACTTCTAGGTACATTTCTACTACTTGAAGATGTAATCACAAGTTGAAGAAATGAAGATGCTCGACTAAATTTTTAGTTTATTGTTATTTCTAGTTTTGATCAGTATAGAACTAGCTAAGTATATATGTATTTATTAGGAGTGATTAATATGTATAATTGGATTATTGGACTCGGACTATTGGATTTTAAAGTAGTTTAGTTTAATTACCATAGAGATAATCACATTTAAAGTAGATTAGTAGTAAAAAAGCTATATTAGATTACAGATTAATATATTCAAAACAGTGTTAAAATTTGTTCTAGTTAAATTTTCGGGATCTTCAACAATTACGAATTATTAGAATATAACCTCCTCCATCTTCTCTTTCACCCCATCCAACTAGTTTTCCTTGAAAACCCCTTTAAACCTGTGAATATTTCAAAAGGTGTCACTGAAACCCTACTCCGGCGAATACCACTTTTGAGTCAGAAGCCACCTTTTCCACCATATAACCTCCTTTGTCTCCTCTTTCACCCCATCTAACTAGTTTTCTTCGAATGAACCCAGAAACCCTCAAATTGTTCAAAAGGTGTCACTAGAATCCTACTCCGGCGAACATTTTTTCCAAAACCACTCTGAGACATCACAAAACAGCCAGCCTAAGAATCTTTTCAAAACAAAGAGATTCAACAATCTACCTGAGAACAAAAACCCCAAGAAACGACATCCAGAGTTTAAAGGGTCTGGAAAATCAAGAAAAATGAAGAAAAAGAAAAACAGAAGAAAGAAAGAAAGAAAAGAAAAATAAAAGAAGGAAAAAGTGAAGCTAAGTATCTAAATCCCTTTCTTTTTGTTGATTTACTTGTGCTTATGATTGCATGACTACGATTTCCATTCTGTGAATAATTTTTGATAAATATCGTGGGATTAATTGCTATTCATATTGTCATACTTAGATTTTTAGGGCTTTTATTTTTTAAAACCTGATTAGTAGCTATGTTTTTTGTTAATTAGTTTCTATATCTGTTTATGTGCTCTCCTGAATCTCATTAGTTGATTACTTGTTTTTGATTTGGGTTTTATCTTTTAAAATTGATGAGTATTTGGAATTTTGTGAATCAATTAAAAAATTTGACTTTGATTTTGGGGTATCTAATTAATACGGGGGTTAAAAGGTGAATAAAGATAAAAGGAAGGGTTAAATAGGGAATGTCAAAAGGCATAATGTAATAATCTTAAGGGGGTAGGGGTATATTTGGGAATCCAGTGTGGTTTATAGGTAAATATATGCAGGGAAAGGGTATTACGGGCATAGCAAAAGGGCAATTGGGTAAAAGTTGAAAGTAAGTGAGGGCAGGTTAGATATTTAAGGGTTATGGAATGTGATTGATGCCACTAGAACCTTCTATAAGGGGTTCTAGTGCAACTTTAACAAAGTAAGAGTAGTCATTTGAATATCGAATCATAAGAAGGGGGAGAGGGTAAAAACTGAAATTACTAAATTCAAATTTTCCTTCGAGTTTGTTCTATAAATAGGCCTCACTTGGCCACCTTGAATAAGTTTGGAAGTTATGATAATTTGAAAGTTCTTCTATATCCCTTCAATTTTGAATTTCATAGTTTCCATCCTTAGAAAAATTCTCAAAATTCTACAATACTACTGTTCCATTGATTCCGACTCAACTTCAAGTTGTAATTCTCCTGCATTTGGCATTTTATCTGTTGATTTGTGTTCTACGTGGTCTGGATTTGGATGCTGAAGCTGTGTCTATTGATTGCTATGTTGTTGTGGTTGTTGATCCTTGTTTCATTCTAGTTTCTCATTGATATCCTCCTACTTCCAGGTACATTTCTACTACTTGAAGATGTAATCACAAGTTGAAGAAATGAAGATGTTCGACTAAATTTTTAGTTTACTGTTATTTCTAGTTTTGATCAATAAGAACTAGCTAAGTGCATTTGTATTCATTAGGAGTGATTAATATGTATAATTGGACCGTTAGACTCGAACTGTTGGATTTTAAAGTAGTTTAGTTTAATTACCATAGAGATAATCACATTTGAAGTAGATTAGTAGTTAAACAGCTATATTAGATTATATATTAGTAAATTGAAAATAGTGTTAAAATTTGTTCAAGTTAAATTTTTTGGATCTCAGCAATTACGAATTATTAGAATGTAACGAAAATTGTAAAATGTATTTGTCAGCTTTAATTTTGTATTAGCTAGTTTTAATTTTTAAAAGCATGCTTTTGTAAGATTCGAATGTTGTTAATAGGCATGATATGCTTAGATTTATTCAACTATAAAAACTTTTATTAAGTTCTAGTAATAGATATAAAATAAATGCTTAAATACGAAGAAATTTGTATTTTTCAATCTGAGTATGTTTTTTGTAGTTTAGCCTTCATGTTTTCCAATTGAATAAAATAGTAATTCAACAGGAATAGTTCAATTACATACTTCTCTAAATATTGGTTTGATTCTGTAAAAAATAGAATAGTAAATTATGCTGCTAGCCATTGGGCTTGTCCGTTTGGTCCAGTAATGTGACGACCCGGCCCGTCGTCACGGAAATTACCACCCCGTTATGTTGTAATTACATGGTTTATGCTTTTATATGAGTGTTAGAGTCTATCGGGTGAGTTAGGAGTGAATTGGATTGAAAATGAGGCATATAGCCTTTTTGAAGGAAACTTGAATAAGGAAAGTCAACTCGGAGTTGACTATTTGGTTAGGGGGCTCGGAATCGGATTCTGATGATTCGGTTAGTTCCGGGAGGTGATTTGTGACTTCGGGGAGCAATCGGAATTGAATTTGGAGGCCCGGTGTAGAAATAGGCTTGAATTGGCTAAGGTTGAATTTTGGAAAAATCCGAACGGTAGGTGAGATTTTGATCCGGGGGTCAGAATGGAATCCCGACAGTTGCAGTAGCTCCGTTAGGTGATTTTGGATGTGCCTGCAAAAATTTCAGGTCATTCGGACGTAGTTTGGTCGGGTTTTTGATGGAATGTGTAATTCAAAAAGTTTTAAGGAATTTAGGCTTGAATTCGATGCGAATTATGGGTTTTGATGTTGTTAGACGTGTTTTGAGGATTGGAGCAAGTTCGAATAAGATATTAAGATGTGTTGGTATGTTTGGATGAGGTCCCGGGGGCCTCGGGGTGTTTTCGGATGGTTAAACGGAGAAAATATGGAAAATTGCAGGTTGGAGTATTCTGGTTCTGTCATTTTCGCCCTGCGGAAATGTGGGCGCGGAGGCAAGTCTGCAGGAGAGGACTGAGGAGCGCAGAAGTGCTTATGTTCGCTGAAGCGGGTCTTGTTCCGCTGAGGCGGTGTCGCTGGTGCGAACCGTGTGCCGCAGAAGCGAAGGGGAAGAAAATGGGCATGGTCCGCAGAAGCGGACATTTGACCGCTTGGGCGGGACCGCAGAAGCGGACAATGGTTCGCAGAGGCGGATATTTCCGCAGAAGCGGAAGCTTCTTCGCAGAAGCGGGCCCGCTTGAGCGGCCCTTCGCTCGCAGAAGCGGAAATGGCCGGCTAGGCCTGGAACCGCTGAAGCGACCCTTTGGTCGCGGATACGGGTGCATAGGAGCGGAAAATATTCCGCAGAAGCGAAAATCGCTGTAAGTAAGTGTATCCGAAGTTAGAAAAATTTCAGAACATTTCACACATTTTGGGTCTCGGCTTTAGAGGCGATTTGGGCGATTTTGAAGAGAAATTCAAGGGAAATCATCAGGTAATCATCTATGGACTTAAACTATGATTAGTATTGGTAATATTATGCAATTATATCATGAAAATGGAGGAATTTGGGGTAATTTATGGAGGATTTAACCCTAGGCTTAAACTTTAGAAAATCAAGGTTTTGAATGGGCAAATGGAGTCCGAATTTGGTAAACTTGATATGCTTAGACTCGTATTGAGATGAGGGTTCCGAATATGTGACTTTCGTGATTTTTCGACAAGCGTACCGAAAGTCGGGTTTTGACAACTTTGGGAATTTTGATGTAAATCGAGTTGTATTGATTGGGTGTCGTCCCATTGGCCTAATTTGTTGTGTTTCTACTGTATTTAATCAGATTCTACGCGTGCGGAGCTTGATTCTCGTGGCAAGGGCATTGTGGAGTAGTCGCCGCGCCGTATTGAGGTGAGTAATAGATGTGGGTGATGACCAGCGGGTTCGAAACCCCGGTATACCACTTTGTGACGTCGTATAGCGGCGAGATACGTACTCTCTTGAGAGTGCGGGGTCGATCATGAACTGGGGACTATATATTAGTCCGACCTGTTGATACTGTATTATTGGCTATTCTAGAGCCGTCGAACCTCCTTCTCGGATGGTTGCATATATATATATTGTGATAATGGCTACTTTTGAGCCGAGGAACCCCCTTCTTGGGCGGTTGATTATACATGTGGGCCGTGAGCCAGTTATTGGATCCCGCGAGGATCGTTATCATTGTTCTGTGATACTGACATGTTAGTTTTACTACCAGTCCGTAGCTATTATTGTTATCATGATATTTCCAATCTCTGGAACTTTGACATACTGTTTTCAATCGAAAAATGATAAAAGAGTTTTCAAAACAACTTTTGAGCCTGCGAGGCTACATTTGCATATTAGCTGACTGGTAGTGGATCGGGCTGCATGCCGCAGCGTATATTCATGATCGGACTGCGCGCCGCAGGAATATCTCTATGAGATGTGCTTGGGCTGTAGGAGCCCCTCCGAGTCTGAACCCCCACAGTGAGCACGGGTACCCAAAATTGGAGTCGGGCTACGCGCCGTAGCGGTCATATCATGCATTGCATTGCATTTAGCTACATCTGCTAGCTGTTATGCTATTTATTGGTATTTGTTGGTACATGTACGGTGAATATTGATTCTATGACAGGGTAGCTGATTATAGTTTTACATAGTGCTTTATTGCGGATTTCTTATCTGCGCTGTCTTACCCTTGTTTATTACCACTGAGTCTGGCAGTACTCATTTTACTCCCTGCACCTTGTGTGCAGATCCAGGTACCTCTCAGCATACTTGATTTGGTAGCTACTTGGAGGCATTGTGCGGGATAGTCGAGGTAGCTGCAGCGTCCGCAGGACCTGACTCCCCTTCTAGCTGTCATTTCTTATCTTGTTGTCTTTCCTTTCCGCACTGAGTTGTTATAAATTTTATTACACTTATGTTCTTTAGAGGCTCATGACTCTTGACCCTTCGGTCTATGGGAGTTAGTATATTTTGGGACTTGGTCTCCCCGCTGTTGGTATAAGTATTACTATTGTTTCATATTTTGAAATGCTTATATGGGTTAAAGAGAGCTTCTAGCTCCGTTGTTGATATTGATTGGTCAGGCTGGCTTAGCAATGTGCTAGGCGCCATCACGACCGGATTTGGGGTCGTGACAAGTTGGTATCAGAGCCTAGGTTTACTAGGCCTCATGAGTCTTGAGCCGGTTAGTAGAGTCTTGTGGATCGGTACGGGGACGCCTGTACTTATCCTCGGGAGGCCGCGAACCTTTAGGAAACACTTCACATTTCTTGGAATTCTTATCGTGCGTACTTGATTCAGCTTGAGATATGCTTTTGAAATTCCTTCCGCACGTCTGTGTACGTATCGAGCGCTCAGTAATATAAGTGCCTTATGTGTAGTGGAACGAGTTCAATCTCAGGAGTTTATGTTGGGCCAGTCGGGATGACTTGAGGCTGGACCTTGTTTATGACTTGAGCATTGAGGTGCTGATTTTGTGAGTGGTGGTAATAGATAATGTACTGAGGGTTTGAAATCACGTATTTTTTTGCACTATACAGTGTTGTACTGAGATGGAATACGCGTCATGTGACGAGCGTGGTGGTGTTGTGACTGGGTATTTGGACTTGATCCTTCCCAATTGATAAATTAATGTGTAAAGCGACTGAGACTGGGCTTATATCTATGTACTTGGGCTAGTAGCCATGCTTGGGGCCTTGTGCTGATCTGTAGAGTATTAGGGAGGCTTACTAATGGATGAGCTGTTAAATTTTCGACTCTTGTCTAATTTGTTGTGTAGCCCCGAGCTATGGGCGTGGTGAATATTTATCATATCTCGTAATTGGAAAATAAAATGCCTTATGTGTAGTGGAACAAGTTTAAACTCAGGAAGACTAAAGTGATTTTGCTATATGTATCCTGGTGGAAGGTATTGTGATGGTAAAGTACCTTATGTGTAGTGGAACGAGTTTAAACTCAGGAAGGCTAAAGTGATTTTGATATGTGTTATGATTCGAGCAGGTAAAGAGCAGGTTCAAGTATAAATTATGATAATATGATTCGTATAGTATTGAGATTTAATGTTGTTGAAATACATTGTGATATCTTGTTGAGTTGTGGATGTATTGTTAGAATGGTTTGATGATTCTCTGGCAGGTGGATAGGCCAATTTACAAAGGAAACTCTGCCGAAATTTTGGAAAATTTGGGACTTAGAAAGATTTCTGTCACCTAAAGAGAGTGGGCTTATTGGCGGTGCATGTATATCTGCAAGAATTGCAGAAGAGCTAAGGTCTCTGATGATTCGAGTCTCTGTCAAGGCTTGTAAATAACTTGAGTTTAATCTCATATTAACATTTCGGCATCACTTGAGTAATAATGATATGAGTGGTTGAAAGTGCTTTGATGTATGACTCCGAGCTAAGTTGGGGAGGTTGTTATTGATTAACTGATTGCACTGTTGTGTTCTATGTGGGCACTGTCTTTAAGTATGTTGGGAAAATTCTGACAAGGTTATGGCGCTTCGTAGATGTGAAGAAATACTAGGATGTTTTGAACTACTGTTGGTAAGGAATGTTCGGTGTGTAGAAAAGAAAGATCGCGAATTGTACCTGTAAGTAATCATGTTCTGCGATGTCAGAGTTCTAACAAAACACGAGTGGTTCTACTCAATAGGACAGTTGAATTACAACTGAATAAGGGTGAATGATGCCCGAGAATGGTTTTGCAGTGTTCAGATTTTGCTTGTAACAGTCAAGTGCCTTAAGATTGTGCATGTGGCTAAAGATGATGGTTTCGTTAGAAGAGATCGGTACTTGTGTTATATTATGTGAATGATGGGATTCTATGTAATCCGTATTGGAAGGTAATGATAACGAATTCAAATCGCAAGAGGTTCTTCAAAATAAAGTATTGTAGGATGTGATCCTTCGGGAAATATTGAGAGAATATTCAGTGGCCTATATGTCTTAGACCGTGAGGTCTTATGTACGAGTCTCGTGTGGAATGAGTTGATGTGTTATGGTGCTACAATAATGGCTAATATTAAATTAAGAATGGATCAGAAAAGAAACTGGGTAAATGGATCAACTTGTTAATAAACCGAGACGGTGTGATAAGGAATACGATTAATTCTTGGTATATGTTTGAAGTAATGAGTCTCGCAAATATTGTGCAATAAAGCTTTTGAGTGCTGGCAGTTGTGTAACTTGATATGGGTATAAGGACTCAGTCCTGGCAGTTTAACTTATGCAATGTAATTGGGAGAAAGAGTTTATGATGTGTTTTACCGTGGTTTGAAAATGAGTGTATTTTTCCTATTGGTATGCAAGGCTTGGAATGTGTAATGAGTTTTCTCTATATGGGATCATGAAAGCCCTTGACTAGTTGAGTGCGCCGATGTTTGCGGCGTAGGAAAGGAATATAAATTTCCATGTTATCTTAGTGTGGTATGGTATATGCGATGTGTTATGGAAAGTTGATAATGGCATATTCAAGGTTTTGAGATCAATTCATATTATATGGGGAGTCATTAAAATCCTCAAGCAGCATGGGCAGCTGCAGATAATCTGAGAATCAATCTTCCTGGTGATTTAGGCGAATGGTACTGCTATACTAGTATTTCGGCAGAGTCTATGGTCAAAAGGGCCAAATAAATAAACTGATAATATCTAGCGATATGGTGGTATACTCCCGTTGGATCGACTGTAACAATTGAGTCGTTGATGACATAGTGAAATTTATGAATGGCTTTCTTGGTATGAATGGACGCTTGAGGTGCGTTATGTAATCGCACGGTGAAGTACGGAATCAGGCATAGTGATTCCTGTGTTATGTATGTGTTGGAGACTAGAAGTTCTCGTAACCCGCCTACGCAGCGGTGGTATATCGTGTATATCGGCACAGTGTAGCGGTTATCGGAAATTGGAAGCTCTAGTGGCTATCTCGTTACTTGATATGATGAATTTGAATAATGATATACGATTGCTGATTGGTTGTCATAAGCCAGGTTGTCCAGACTAATGTGATATGGACTATGTCAGAAACATGTCGCAAACTGCATGGCAAAGCGCATCAGATCATGCTCCAGCAGGGTAGATGTACCCTAGGGCTAGCGGAAGGCTGGTAGGTATTGCTTTGTTAGTTGGGCCTATGTCAATGTAGAGGTATCTACCATTGATTCAGTTCTGGTATTGAGGAACTTTGTCGGATGCGTTTCTTGTGGCCAAACTTGAGGCTATATATGTTTATTATGATGAGCAACTTGACTCGACGCGTATTTATTTGACGAGGGTTACTTGGATCGGGTGGCACGCCGCCACGGGTATGGTATCTAGATCGGGTGGCACGCCGCCACGGGTATGTCATTGGAGCGGGTTGCACGCCGCAACAGTGTAATGTGAAAATAAAGTTAGTTATATGTTACCTGGTATACAATACCTCCTGGCTTCTGAGGAAGAGTTTGTATTGAGTATCGCTTGGAGAATGGCACATCGGTTGTGTTCTTTCGGGATTTGATAGCATACGTTAATTGTTTCACCGTGGGTGAGGTTGATTGCTTGGGTTCAGACCTAAATATGTGTGGGGCTGATCGTTTTGAGCTTGGTAAATTGAGGTGCTTCATGAGTAATAATGTTTGGATAGAATCATGAATCGTGGCAGGGCCACGTGATGTTATGACCTTTCGAGAAGGAGTCATGTATTCTATTTCTATAATGCGAGACGCGATCCCAGTTCTATGTTATAATGGCACAAAGGAATTGAATTACAGCTCTCTTGTTGAAGACAGTTGTCATGATTTGAGTATGTTCGGATGTCTCTATTGGAGCCTGTGTTGTGCTCGTCGGGGCTTAGGCCGGTGTTGAGGTGACATATCACCAGCACGTGTGTTATAATCGAAATGATCATTTGAGTCATTATGGAGAGCGAGCATATGTGATTCCAGTAGGTTAGAAAGGTAATACTGAGATTTGGGTCCGAAATCTGTTGTGGTATCAGTTAAAAGTGAAATAGATTCATGAATGGTTGACCTGAGAGATGGGTTCGATATATCGCGTGTTCAGTTGCCGTGGACATGATATGAAGGTGTTGGAAAAAGACTCTATCTAATGAAAAAGGTTTTTCAGTTGGTATTTGGTTATCGTGAGATATTATTGTGATTAGAGACTATTGTTTCGAGTGATTGGGTTGTTTGATACATCATATGATCTCCCCCGGAGTGGTGAGTGTGGGTTATTGCAGTGGATTCTAGTGTATCCTGAGTATGGGCATGGGATTAACAATTGGTATATGATTTCAGAAAGTGCAATGTGGTGTATGGTTCAGATGGTCTGTGAGATTTTAGCTATATGGTGTTTTCGGACTTATGAGAGATAGGCTGACGTGTGATCGCCAGAATATATGCTTGGTAAGGTCATTTAGCTATTGAGTTGCTTCTAGTACCACTTTAGGTCCGCTCGAGGACGAGCGTTTGTTTAAGTTGGGGAGAATGTGACGACCCGGCCCGTCGTCACGGGAATTACCACCCCGTTATGTTGTAATTACATGGTTTATGCTTTTATATCAGTGTTAGAGTCTATCGGGTGAGTTAGGAGTGAATTGGATTGAAAATGAGGCATATAGCCTTTTTGAAGGAAACTTGAATAAGGAAAGTCAACCCGGAGTTGACTATTTGGTTAGAGGGCTCGGAATCGGATTCTGATGATTCGGTTAGTTCCAGGAGGTGATTTGTGACTTAGGGAGCAATCGGAATTGAATTTGGAGGCCCGGTGTAGAAATAGGCTTGAATTGGCTAAGGTTGAATTTTGGCGAAATCCGAACGGTAGGTGAAATTTTGATCCGGGGTCGGAATGGAATTCCGACAATTCCTGTAGCTTCGTTAGGTGATTTTGGATGTGCCTGCAAAAATTTCAGGTCATTCGGACGTAGTTTGGTCGGGTTTTTGATGGAATGTGTAATTCAAAACGTTTTAAGGAATTTAGGCTTGAATTTGATGCGAATTATGGGTTTTGATGTTGTTAGACGTGTTTTGAGGATTGGAGCAAGTTCGAATAAGATATTAAGATGTGTTGGTATGTTTGGATGAGGTCCCGGGGGCCTCAGGGTGTTTTCGGATGGTTAAACGGAAGAAAATCATGGAAATTGCAGGTTGAAGTGTTCTGGTTCTGTCATTTTCGCCCCTGCGGAAATGTGGGCGCGGAGGCGTGTCCGCAGAAGCGGACGAGATGCGCAGGAGCGGCTGGTTATGCAGAAGCGGAAGTAATTCCGCTGAAGCGGCATCGCTGGTGCGAGCCAGTGATCGCAGAAGCGAAGGGGAAGAAAATGGGCATGGTCCGCAGAAGCGGACATTTGACCGCTTGGGCGGGACCGCAGAAGCGGACAATGGTGCGCAGAGGCGGATGTTTCCGCAGAAGCGGAAGCTTCTTCGCAGAAGCGGGTGCGCTTAAGCGACCCTTTGCCCGCAGAAGCGGAAATGGCCGGCTAGGCCTGGAACCGCTGAAGCGACCCTTTGGTCGCGGATACGGGTGCATAGGAGCGGAAAATATTCCGCAGAAGCGAAAATCGCTGTAAGTAAGTGTATCAGAAGTTAGAAAAATTTCAGAACATTTCACACATTTTGGGTCTCGGCTTTAGAGGCGATTTGGGCGATTTTGAAGAGAAATTCAAGGGAAATCATCGGGTAATCATCTATGGACTTAAACTATGATTAGGATTGGTAATATTATGCAATTATATCATGAAAATGGAGGAATTTGGGGTAATTTATGGAGGATTTAACCCTAGGCTTAAACTTTAGAAAATCAAGGTTTTGAATGGGCAAATGGAGTCCAAATTTGGTAAAATTGATATGCTTAGACTCGTATTGAGATGAGGGTTCCGAATATGTGACTTTCGTGATTTTTCGACAAGCGTACCGAAAGTCGGGTTTTGACAACTTTGGGAATTTTGATGTAAATCGAGTTGTATTGATTGGGTGTCGTCCCATTGGCCTAATTTGTTGTGTTTCTACTGTATTTAATCAGATTCTACGCGTGCGGAGCTTGATTCTCGTGGCAAGGGCATTGCGGAGTAGTCGTCGCGCCGTATCGAGGTGAGTAATAGATGTGGGTGATGACCAGCGGGTTCGAAACCCCGGTATACCACTTTGTGACGCTGTATAGCGGCGAGACACGTACTCTCACGTGAGTGCGGGGTCGATTGTGATTGGGGACTATGGCTTAGTCCGACTTGTTGATACTGTGTTATGACATTGGCTAATCTTGAGCCGTCGAACCTCCTTCTCGGATGGTTGCATACTATATATTGTGATATTGGCCACTCTTGAGCCGAGGAACCCCCTTCTTGGGCGGTTGAGTATACTTGTGGGCCGTGAGCCGGTTATTGGATCCCGCGAGGATCGTTATCATTGTCTTATCATATAGACATGCTAATTTACTACTAGTCCGCAGCTATTTTTGTTATTTTGCTAATTCCAATCTCTGGAACTTGGTATTACTGTTTTCTAACTGAAAAATGATAAAAGAGTTTTCAAAAATTACTTTTGAGCCTGCGAGGCTGTATCTGCATATTAGCTGACTAGTAGTGGATCGGGCTGCGCGCCGCAGCGAGATATATGTTGGATCAGACTGTACGCCGCAGTAAATCTCTATGAGATGTGCTTGGGCTGTAGGAGCCCCTCCGGGGTCTGAACCCCCACAGTGAGCACGGGTACCCAAAATTGGAGTCGGCTACGCGCCGTAGCGGTCATATCATGCATTGCATTGCATTTAGCTACATCTGCTAGCTGTTATGCTATTTATTGGTATTTGTTGGTACAGGTACGGTGAATATTGATTCTATGACAGGGTAGCTGATTATAGTTTTACATAGTGCTTTATTGCGGATTTCTTATCTGCGCTGTCTTACCCTTGTCTATTACCACTGAGTCTGGCAGTACTCATTTTACTCCCTGCACCTTGTGTGCAGATCCAGGTACCTCTCAGCAGACTTGATTCGGTAGCTACTTGGAGGCATTGTGCGGGATAGTCGAGGTAGCTGCAGCGTCCGCAGGACCTGACTCCCCTTCTAGCTGTCATTTCTTATCTTGTTGTCTTTCCTTTCCGCACTGAGTTGTTATAAATTTTATTACACTTATGTTCTTTAGAGGCTCATGACTCTTGACCCTTCGGTCTATGGGAGTTAGTATATTTTGGGACTTGGTCTCCCCGCTGTTGGTATAAGTATTACTATTGTTTCATATTTTAAAATGCTTATATGGGTTAAAGAGAGCTTCTAGCTCCGTTGTTGATATTGATTGGTCAGGTTGGCTTAGCAATTTGCTAGGCGCCATCACGACCGGATTTGGGGTCGTGACAAGTAATTGGACAGATTCAGGCCATTAGACCTGGATATTTTAACATGCGATCAAAAACTCAGGCCCAATCTGGAATTATTTAATCCAGTGGCAATAGGCCAGGATACCGCACTGGGCTTTCATCATGAGCCTGATTCGTTGGGTTAATGTTCACTAAATATTCTTAAGTTCAGCCATTTTAAAATGAAACATTGCTTCAAACTTATTTCCCTCTTATTGCTAGAGACAAAACAGGTAGAGAATATAGTTCATCTTAGGTTCAGCCTTAATAAAAAATGAGATGAGCCTCGCCACTTTATAAAATATAATTGCGGGGCCCTCAAATAAATTTTTATATTAATATTTTAGATTCGGAAGGACCATTTAGCGAATTTCACGGTCTTTCCCAAAATTAATAGACGTAGACGCTTTAGGCACGATTTATAATACACTTTCTCAAGTGTGGGTGCATATTTATGTGACCCAAATCTAAATCTCAACAAAGTCAAAATGTATTAAAAATAATAGGCATACTAGTACGGTGTGGCCCGAAATACATTTTCACGATGTTGCAATTCTTATAAAAATGTAAAATGAAATATTATTAAATGTACATAAAAATGGAACATATATAGAAATCAGGTTAAAACAAATACAACAGTTGAGCGACCGTGGTAGAACTATTGAATTCGGGAGTGCCTAACACCTTCTCCCAGATTAACAGAATTCCTTATCCGGATTTCTAGTTCGTAGACTGTAACAGAGTCAAAATTTCCTCGGTTTGGGATTAAACTGGTGACTTGAGACACCATTATTTTCCCAAGTGGCGACTCTGAAATTTAAATAAATAAATCTCGTTCCGACTGTCCTTAAATTGAAAAAACTCCTTCTTTTTATTATATCCCTTCTCGGGATGTGGTAAATAGGCTTGGTAAAAAGGAGGTGTGACAGCTCTGGCGACTCTACTGGGGATAAGAAACCCAAAATATCGGTTCAGGGTTTAAGAATTCGAGCCCAGTTAAATTGTTGTATTTGTTTATATTTGGTTTCCCTATATGTTCATGATTAATGTGCTACATGTTTACCGCTTTGATATTACTTGAATTGTATATAAATTGTGCCGAATACCCTTCTCTTCTCACCTGCGGGGATGTGCTTACTGGTTGAGACTCCCCATTCTGTTAGTGTGATACCTAAATAAGAAAAGAGGCCGAACAAGTTACTAAGTTGGAGGATCCCGCGGATCCCGGGTACGTAGCCCCCTCCTCGACTCGAGTCGTCTGCTCAGTTGCATAGTCTAGAACCATAAAACCAGGATGTTGAACCTAGAAATAGGATGTTTATTTGTATCATATCTGACTTATGGGACTCAACACAAGGGTTGGGTCCATCTAGGACAGGTGACCTAAATATAAAAAGACCATCAGGATTATATGTTGCATTTATTTGTCTCGGGCCATCATGCTGACCGGTTAGGAAAAGAATTGAGAAAAATCATAATTGTCGATTTTAAAAGAAAAGCGATATTCAAATACTGTCGAAACTCTGTCGAAATTTCGAAAGATTGTCATTAGAAATTTTGTCATCAAAAATAGTTGGAATAATTTAATTTTGTCAAAAATTAAAAAAAATGGTTGTCTAAAAATAATTTAACCGAACTACGCTGGTTTGATTCTCACCATTAGGCGAGATACGTAGGCAACGCTTAACGAGTCCAACCACACTTTTTGCGAAAACAACCAAAATGTCAAAATTTTGATTTTTTTATCATAAATCAAGTGATTTCTTTTTGTCAAAATAGCCGAATGTCTCGAAAAGGCGCCGGAAGGCTGTTTGTGCATAAATGACCACTTTTGAGTCATTTCCCCAAAATAGTAATCACAACCTTAAAATCTTAAATTGAAGTGCTGAAGGCTGTATTTGCAAAATGAGGACTTTGTTTTGAAAATAAAATTATGAAAATATATTGTCTTTTCAGGGTCATAATAAGTGATTAAATCACCTTAATAAATGTGCAGGATGAGTACGATGTAAAATGATCCTTTCTCAATTATGAATAAAATCCCTTTGGCATTACGTCTATGGTGGAGTATTTTGGGTAAAGACGGACAAGACGAAGTTAAGAAATATTTCAATGGTCTTACCGGATTGATTGATATTATACTCCGAGGAGATAACAGCAGAGCCTTGGTTACATGTTGGGATCCAGCACACAATGTACTTCATTTCTCGAACTTCGAGCTTACTCCGACATTAGAGGAGATTGCCAGTTATATTCGGAAAGATGAGGTTCCCCTGAAAGACAAATACCTGGTTGCTCCATGAGCCGTTACAGCTCATAGATTACTGGATTATTTGAAAATAGCCTGAAGCATTCATAATGAAGATTTGTCCAATGGTTTTTGCACTATGAATTTCATATATCATAGATATGGTCATATCGGAGGCTTTAATAACCCGGCAAACAAACTCTGCAGCAAAGCAAACCATACAAAATGGGAGGAACATAGATGTTTTTCTTTCATGGTGGCCTTTTTGTGTTTGATAGTGTTTCCAAGGAAAGACGGAAACATCGATATAAGAGTAACCGTAATTGTCAGTACTCTCTTCACGCAAGATAATAGTACTTTGGCACCTATGATAGTAGCCGATATCTTTCGTGCCCTTACAGCTTGTAAAGCCGGAGTAGACTTCTTCGAGAGGTGAAATTTACTATTACAAATGTGGATGATCGAGCACTTGTGCCATCATCCGCAATTTGTGAGTCATGGGTCTTCCGAAAAAACATGCATAGAAGAATTCTACACGAGGATAAAAGGGGTCAAGTTGCCGGAAGGGTTTAAGGGTTGGATATCATACTTCCGATCTCTCACTGCTAGCCAAATAGAATGGACATTCGGGTGGCTACCTGTAAATGAAATTATATATATGCCGGCAGAAGGATCGCATTTTCTCTTAATGGAGCTTAAAAGTATTCAACTCTATGCTCCATATCGAGTTTTGCGACAACTTGGAAGATATCAAATAGTGCCAAAAGACGGAGACCTCAGCACTCAAGTAATTGAGATTAGCCCTGATGGGCAGTTTCCTGAAGCAAAAGTCCGTCAAATTTGGAATGAATGCAGTGTTTGAAATCAAACACCTATGTAAGGATCGGGCCAAAGGCGAAGTGTCACCTGGTTATTCCGTGTGGTATAGAGGAGATTGTGAGCATGAAAGGCCTGCAAAGATACTTCACATCCAAGAATATGCCGAGCTGTCAAAAGAGTAGTGGGATTGGTTGGCTAAAGAAAACAAATATTGGGCAAAGATCAGCATGCTAGAAAAACAAGTGCAAGACCTCAAGTTCGAAAATAGCCGGCAAATAGCAGATGACGAGGGTGAAAAGAAGTAACTGGTTAAAGAAAATGAGGCTCTAATAGCTCAAATTCAAAAAATGAGAATAGCAACTGAAACCCCTATTCGAAATGCCCGGGATGAAAAGTTGATTGATAATTTGCGGTGAAGAGTGAGTGATTATAGTTTTGACCTGGACAAAGCAGAAAAAGAATTGATCGGGGTTCGGAAGCAATTGGCTAGGAATGCAGAAAAAAGGTCTCACATGATTCAACAACTGAAGGAAGAACATACTGTCGAAGTTGCTCGATTGAGGAAAAAGATTATTACTACTGAGGGCAAGATTAGCAAACAAGTAAAAGAGTTCACTATGGAAAGAGAACATTGTTATACGGCCCTGGCATGATTTGAAATGGAACTGCAGCAACTTCAAGAGAAAAGCCAACGGAATCTGGAGGCTCGTGCTGAACAGATAGGGAGGTTACTTCAAGAAAAGGGGATGATTAGAGAAAGAATCCTTAACATTGCTCATTATATCACTCGAAAGTGCCAGATATGTGAAGATATGACCCAAACCACATTATTTGCCTCAGCAATGATATTCATAAAGCAAATAATGGGTTATTTTGACCAACTCCAAAGGGGACTTGCATATAGGCCCACGGCGAGACCGAACGATATCCCGCGGGCGGTGGGATATTTGATGTATTCTTAGGTTAAGCATTTGAGTCTGTATTTTTCATTTTTTTTGCATTGTTTCGAACATTGTAGTTCAGTTATCATCTTAGAGTTTATCTTCATAATCGTTGTTAGTTATTAATAAATTCGATAAAAAAAATCCCAAAAAATATGTACTTGTGATCTTTATTTTTCTTTTTCTTTTTCTTTAAACATATATGCGGTAATCTATAGGATCGACATTTTTCAAGAACTAAATAAAGAAAGGGAGATATATAATGTAAAGAGAAAAAAAAGAAAATGGGAAAATTGGTGGTGATGAAAATGATGATGAAAAAAGAGAGAGAAAAGAGAAAAGAAAAAGTCGAAGCAAAAGAATGGGCAAAACAAGAAAAAGGCAAAATGAATGAAAAGCCATAGCTAATAAAGTTGGGATGACGCGGGTGGCCGAGCAAATTTGTGTAAATATGTATGTGAACCCAACATGCGATTATGTGATCAATAATGGCCTAACCACTAACGAGTGTTGTTGTTGTTGTTAAGTCCAGACATATGGTTTTTTAGCTGGCATTCTGGCAACCCATTATTACAACACTTGCTCTAAAGATTTGACAAAGGCAATCACCCAAGAGATTGAGGCTACGGTTGTGGACCCGGCTCGGGAAGATGAGGTGGTAGACATAAGTGCTATGAAAGAAGAGATGTACAAACTCAAGCAGCAGATAGCCGAAATGTACCAGGCCTGGGCGAAGGGATAGCCTTTACCCATATACCCAGCCAATCCTGCTTATATTCCTCCACTAGTCCAAACACAGGACCCACCCACCGTAAATACATCTCCTGCCTACCCCACATAACCACCTTACTATGCAACTATCTCACAAACACCACTACCTCCTCCACCACCACCGCATGTCGCTCCCATGTGTGTGGCTCCTCCGCCAGCCACATTACACAAATCATCCAATGAACCATTATTTCATAGCCAAGACAATTATTATTATCCTCTAGAACCTACCTTCCGACATCATGATTCTCATACTCCCCTCATTGACATACACGAGGAGGGAAAACCACCCAAAAATCCTGAACAAGAAGAGATGATCCGAAAAATGAAGAGTCTTGAACAATATTTCCGGAATATGCAGGGCCTTGGGGGCCAAGTGAGCATAGCTTATAAAGATTTGTTATTCCCAGAGGTGCAGCTACCGGCAGGTTTTAAGCTACCAAAATTTGATCTCTATGATGGTCATTGCGACCTAGTGGCAGATTTGAGAGGTTTTGCAGCAAAATGCGAGGCACCGACAGTAAAGATGAGTTGTTAATGGCTTATTTTACCCAAAGACTTAGTGGATCGGCCCTAGAGTGGTACACAAGGCAAGACCATGCTAGATGGTTTATTTGGGATGATCTCGCCCAAGCATTCGCTAATAATTTCCAATACAACCTGGAGATCGTTCTTGACAGGCTTTCATTGACAAAGATAGAGAAGAAGCCAGGAGGAGCTTCCGAGAATACATTTTCAGGTGGAGAGAGCAAGCTGCCCAGGTAGATCTACCCATGAAGGAGGGAGACATGGTAGAATACTTCTTACAATCTCTAGAGCCTACATATTACGGGCATTTAGTATCATCTGTAAGGAAAACATTTAATGAAGTCATCAAGATGGGGAGCATGGTTGAGGAGGGTTTAAAATCTAACAAGATTATAAGCTATTCAAGCCACAAAACAGGTAATCAAACAGGCACCAGAGAAGCCCTTGGGAAAAAGAAGAAAGAAGAGGTTCCGTTTTAAAAAGAAGATCATGGTCTAGGAATCCTAATCCTTACTACCATCAACCTTGCCCACATCATCAGCCATACTCACCAACACCATATGGCCCACCACAACACTACTACCCTTCCCATGTTCCACAATTTTCAGTGCACATGCTCAAACCTACCCACCGCCGCAAACACCATGGCGTGCACCTGCACCTCATAACATATACCACACCCAGAATGCATATCCACCACCCAAAATATATAAAAACCCTGGTGGAACAAGCTTCCGTCCTAATCCCGATGTCAGGAATGATAGGCTGCAAAAGAAGAAAGCTTTTAGTCATTTAGGAGAATCATACACCAGTCTATTTAATAGACCGAGGCAGCTCAGAATCCTAAACCCCATTGAATCCAAACTCCCTAACCCACCACCAAGGAACCTGGACCAGTCTGTTTGTTGTGAGTACTATTCAGGAGCTCCAAGACACGACACAGAGAAGTATTGGCATATGAAAACCGCAATTCAGGAGCTTATTGATTCAAGAAGAATTGAAGTCCAGGCTCCGAAAGGTCCCAATATTACACAAAACCCCCTACTGGTTCATCATGAAGCTAATATGATAGAGTTGATGCAAAGAGGAGATTGTAAAAAGCCTTCTCAAACTGTTATGATGATTAAGGCAAGCGAAGGCAAGGTAGAGGAGAAAGCAATGGGTGAGAAAGCAGTAATTACGGTCAAGCAAGTGATGAATGAGCCAGTGGTGGTAACAAAGCCTGAGCCAGTGAAGGTAATAGTTCCGGGAGCAAGTGCAAAACTAGTGTTGACTGTGAAAGGGGCCCAAATAGAGCTGGTCATTATCAAATCGGTTACTCAATTGCGGCTTGTGGATGCTAAAGTTATGCCATGGAATTACAACAAAGTAACTGTCATGTATCGAGGGAAAGAGGTTAAAGATGAAATTTGTGAAACTCATGGACTGACGAGGTCGGGGAGGTGCTTAGCTCCCGAAGAATTAAGAAAACTAAAACTCACCAAAGATAATCTGGATACTGTGAAGAAAGCTGTCACTGAGGAGGAGGCCGAGGAATTCTTGAGGAAAATGAAAGCGCAGGACTCCCCGATAGTAGAACAATTGAGAAAGACGCCAGTGCAAATATTGTTATTGTCCCTGTTGGTTCACTCAGATGAACATCGTAGTGCATTAATGAAATTATTGAATGAGGCTCATGTGCCGCAAAAGATTATAGTGAGTCATCTTGAAAAGATCGCAAATAAAATCTTTGAAGTGAATAAGGTAACATTCTCAGATGACGAACTGTCGATAGAAGGTATGGAGCATAACAGAGCTTTGTATCTTACTGTGAAATGTGAAGATTTGGTAGTGACCCTTGTGCTGATTGATAATGGGTCGAGTGCCAATATATGCCCTTTGTCTACTTTGGGAAAGCTCAAGATTGATAATGAGAGAATCCATAAGAATAACATTTGTGTACATGGATTCAACGTAGGTGGAAAGAATACTGTTGGAGACATTGTGCTGGAACTTACCATCGGACCGGTAGAGTTTACAATGGAATTTCAAGTCTTGGATGTTGCGGTATACTAAAATCTCCTACTAGGTCGACCATGGATTCATGCGGCAAAGGCCGTGCCATCCTCACTCCATCAAATGGTAAAGTTCGAATGGGACCGTCAAGAAATAGTGGTCCATGGCGAAGATAATTCTTGCAACATTATCACTCCTTTTGAAGAGGTTGAGGCCGATAAAGGCCCCTAGGTGTACCAAGTAGTAGATACTACATCAGTCGCTAAAGTTTCTGAGGGCGAGCATGTTCCTATGCCAAATGTAGCTTCCGCATCTGTTATGTTTGCCACGGAGATGTTGAAAAATGGGTTTCTCCCTTGAAAGGTATTGGGAACTGCATTATAGGGTATCACACAGTCGATATCTCTTCCCGGTAACATTGACAATTTTAGGTTGGGCATTAAACCAACCATTACTGATATAAAGAGATATCGAAAACTGGAGAAGAAAGGTTGGACCGTCCCTAAGCCTATCCCTCGCCTCTCCCTTTCATTCGTCAGGTCTGGTACAAAGAGGCGTCCGGCGACAGTAATGCCCAACCTAGCAGATATAAGGCCCGACAGAGAGCTACGTGAAAGATTTGAAAAGATATTTGAAGAGGTGGATATGGTAGAAGAAGCTGAGGGCACAAGTAAAATGGATGTCCAATTGGTTGGATCTCGAGCCAAGTTGAATAACTGGGAAGCTACTCCTCTTCTGACTAAAATGGAGTTGTGGTAGTTAGCTTTTGTTTTCATTTTTAAATCTGTTTTATTTCACGGTTGTAATACAGATTTCTATGTTTCGTCCAATCGGATGTGTCAAACCTTGTTATCTTTCAAAATTTTAATGAAATGCAATTTCTTTCTCCCACCATTCCTGATAGCCTTATTTTATTTTTTCTTTTCTTGTACAGTCCATTTTATGCTGATTTCAATAATGTGTCATGCATGAAGAATTCCCGGCCTAGTCTTGATAATCAAATAGTAATACAAGAAATTGAATGTGATAATGAGGCGGAGTATGATGATGAGGAATCTTTGGAAGAAATTAGTAATTAGTTGAGTCAATATGAGGAAAAACCCGAACCGAACTTGAATGAGACAGAGGCCATTTGTAAGGCCCCATAAAATTTTTGTGCATAAAACCTAGTAGATGTGGTGTCATGGTCCGAATAATGTGTTAGGAATGCGTAGAATTCTTCGCGGCGAGCTTGCTCGCCGCGGTTCGGACCCTTGGTAATGATTTAAGTTTCAAAAATGTAGAGAAATAATTTTTCCGAAAAAGTGTCAAATATGCGGTCAAGAATGCGACCGCAGAATCAACATGCGGACCGCATTCTGACCGCAAATCGTTCCAGAGAGTTTCTCAAAAATCCGTCAAATGTGCGGTCGATATGCGATCGCATGTCAAATCTGCGGTGCATTTTGCGACCGCAGATCAAACATGCGGACCGCATTCCGGCCGCATTCCTTAACAGAAACTTGTAATTTTTGAGGCCATTTTGCGGTCACTTTGCGGACCGCATGTGTGTTCTACGGTCGCATAGTGACCGCATAATTGACCCCGGCCCAGTTTTTGTAACATTTTGACCCGATCTCTTCTTTAATATAACACACCTCTTCTTCATTTTTATCATATCATCTCACAAAAAATTAGAGAGAGAAGAGAGGGTTTTTTGAGAGAGAAATCTTGCATCTTCAAGGATTGTTCCAATCATTTTAATTCCAAGGGATCCTAGGGCAAGGATTCAACTTCCCCAATATTTTCAAGGTAAAAACCCTAACTATTTTCTTTGATTTTCAGTTTTAATTGGGTAAAGAGAGGTTTGCATATAATAGCTTTTAAAAATAGAATTTTTACACTCATGCATGATTATTGAACTTGATTTCTAGTAAAAAGAAGTGAGTAGAAGTAAGAGTCTTCAAGAACAAGGTTGGCAAGAGTAAGATAGCTTGGGTAAGCATAAAGTAGGAAGTTAACGGAAGAAAACTCATCACCAGGTATGTATGGCTAATTTTGATTCTTGTGAAATCGCCATTATGTGTGAAGTTTGTTTGTTTCGTGTTAAATTGACAAATTGTATGTGATTAATTGATGTTGTTGTTGGATATTCAAGGTTGTTGTTGAACTATGAGTGTTGTGGTAAGAAATATGAACCGAAAGGTAAATGAGAGTTGAATTGGGTAAAGAATTTGTGAATAATGATTATGATGGCCTATATGGCACCTTGTGGAAAAGAAATCGAAACACTTGAGAATTGGTTTATTGTGGAAAGAGATGAAACACTTGAATTATGGAAAATTGTTGAATATACAAGTGTGAATATTATTGAATGTGGAAACATTGTAACTTGGTTGTGATATTGGCTTGAGAAGTAATTGAGAACATGAAACAATGTGCAAGTTGCTTATTTGAACTTGTTGAAATTGTGTGTAGTACCTTATCTGCTGTTTGAAATTGTTGTGTTTTCAACTGTAAGGCGGGGTCGTGTCGCGCGCCGCGACGTGGTGAAATAAGGTGTGGGTTGGGGTGATAAGGGTGGCCGAGGTAATAAGGGTGGTCAGGGGCAATAAGGATGGAAAGCGATCGAAATCGCTATTAAAAATTGATACATAAATCAATAATGTGAAATTGTGAAAGGAGACAGCAGGAGAGTTTGCAACCTGTGGGGCACTGATTGCCCCTTTGTTTGACTACTTGTGCTCTACGTGATTGATTGGTTATTGTTAAATTGGTTGGTTGTAGAAAGTGCTTTGTGTGAGAATTATTTGAAATGAGGAAAAATGTGGAAACATGGTTGGCTGACTTAATTAATTGTTGATGTAATTTAATGGCTTGAGTTTACTTGGGACAAAGTTTGTCCATACATACCAGTACAATTCAAGTGTACTGACGTCCCTTTTGCCGAGGGCGCTACATTCGTGTTATGATTGTAGGTGGATCAGTAGCAGGCACTTCAGCTCATCGGCAGTAGTATCTTTCATCCTCCACTGCCCGTTTTTGGTGAGCCCCTTTCTTCCTCGGGGCACAGTGTGGCTCATGCCACTTTTATTTCAGACTTTCTTTTGGATTTTGTAAGGTATAGCCGGGGCCTTGTTACCGGCAAGTATTGTATTTCCTTTTTTGTATCCTAGAGGCTCCATAGACATGTAAACTGTGGGATTGTGGCCTATGTATATGTATGGGGCGTTGTAAATATAAATTATGAACTTGTTAGTAAATAAATCACATGGTTATGTTTATGCATTATGAAATCAGTCATTGTTGGTAAGATATTTTGGTTAATGAGTAACAGTCAACACAGGGGTAACGCGTGGGAATGGAAAGGCACCCAGGTCCGCTTGACTGGGGCAACCCGGTCAGGCGCCGGTCATGTCCCTCGATTTGGGGCGTGACACCATTAATCTGGGAGATCAGGAAAATGTTCGGGAAACAAAGATAAGCATTCATTTGGAATCCTCACTCGGGGAAGAATTGATAAAGTTTCTGTATGAATATAAAGATATATTTGCATGGTCATACGTTGACATACCGGGACTGAGCACCGATTTGGTAGTCCATAAATTGCCCACTTATCAAGAATGCCCGCCCATCAAACAGAAGTTGAGGAAATTCAATATAGATATTAGTGAAAATAAAAGAAGAAGTCAATAAGCAGTTTGAAGCAAAGGTTATACGGATTGCTAAATATCCCACCTGGTTAGCCAATGTTGTGCCTGTTCCGGAGAAAGATGGGAAAACCAGGGTGTGTGTTGATTATTGAGACCTCAACAAAGCAAGTCCAAAAGATAATTTTCTACTGCCAAACATCCACATATTAATTGAAAATTGCACCAAACATGAAATTGGTTCTTTTGTGGATTGTTATGCAGGTTACCACCATATTCTGATGGACGAGGAAGATGCTGAAAAGACGGCATTCATCACACATTGGGGAACATACTGTTATAGGGTGATGCCATTTGGACTAAAAAATGCTGGGGAAACATACATGAGGGCAATGACCACCATGTTCCATGATATGATACATCGGGAGATCAACGTTTATGTGGATGATGTCATTATCAAGTCCAGAAAGCAACATGTCCATGTTAAAGACCTGAGAAAGTTTTCTAGAGGGTTTGTAGGTACAATCTCAAGCTCAATCCAGCAAAATGTGCTTTTGGGGTGCTATCAAGGAAATTGTTGGGGTTTGTGGTAAGTCAACGTGGTATTGAATTGGACCCGTCTAAAATCAAAGCCATCCAAGAATTGTCTCCGCCATAGAGCAAGAAAGATGTGATGAGTTTGCTCGGCAAGTTGAATTACATTAGCAGATTTATCGCTCAACTTACATCAACTTGTGAGCCTATCTTTAGATTGCTGAAGAAAGATGTTGCAGTTAAATGGACTGATGAATGTCAAGTCGCATTTGATAAAATCAAGGAATACCTGGGCAACCCACCTGTATTGGTTCCGCCGGAGCCAGGAAGACCCCTAATCCTTTATTTGACGGTGTTGGATAATTCTTTCGGCTGTGTATTGGGGCAGCATGATGAAACAGGAAAGAAGGAACATGCAGTTTATTATCTCAGTAAGAAATTTACGTCTTACGAGGTGAAGTACACTCAATTGGAAAGAACGTGCTGTGCTTTGACCTGGGTTGCACAGAAATTGAAACACTATTTATTAGCTTATACCACTTATCTCATCTCCCGGTTGGACCCGTTAAAGTATATCTTTCAGAAGCCCATGCCCACAGTGAGGCTTGCTAAATGACAACTGCTCACAGAGCTTGATATTGTTTACATAACTCGCACTATGATGAAAGCACAAGCAGTTGCCAACCACATAGCAGAGAATCCAGTTGATGACGAATATGAACCGCTGAAAACATATTTCCCTGATGAGGAAGCAATGAGTATTGAAGAATTGGAATAAGTAGAAAAGCCTGCTGGAAGTTATACTTTGATGGGGCTGCTAATAACAAAGGCGTTGGAGTAGGAGCAGTACTTATTTCAGAAATGGGTCAACATTATCCTGTCACTACTCAGCTTCATTTCTTTTTGTACTAACAATATGGCTGGATATGAAACATGCATATTGGGATTGTGAATGGCTATATATATGGGTGTCCAAGAGATTTTGGTCATGGGTGACTTGGATCTCTTGGTACATCAGATTCAAAGAGAATGGGAAATACGGGATTTAAAACTTATACCATATCGGCAATGTCTACATGAACTATGCCAGCGGTTTCAGTCTATAGAATTCAAGCATATCCCGAGAATACATAATGAAGTTGTCGATGCTCTGGTCACTCTGCATCCATGCTACATCATCCGAATAAAGCTTATGTTGGCGCGTTGCAAATTCAGGTTAGTGATCAAAATGATTATTGTAATACAGTAGAAGAGGAACTCGATGGTGAGCTGTGGTTCTATGATATTAAAGTGTATCTCAGAATGAGGGTATATCCGACGCAAGCCACCGGGGACCAAAAGAGCTCTACCAGATGATTGGCAAGTGGATTCTTCTTTAGCGGATGGGTTTTGTATAAAAGAAACCCGAATCTTGGTTTTTTGAGATGTATAGACGCAAGGCAAACACAACAATTATGGCTGAGTACACGTAGGAGTCTATGAACCACACATGAGTGGGTATGTGCTAGCAAAGAAAATTCTCAGAGCAGGATATTACTGACTTACTATGGAACGAGACTGCATTAGCTTTGTATGCAAATGTCATCAATGCCAAGTACATGGAGACTTGATTCATTCTCCCACATACGAGTTGCATACAATGTCGGCACCATGGCCTTTTGTTGCTTGGGGTATGGATGTCATTGGGCCAACAAATCCAGCAGCATCTAATGGGCACATGTTTATTCTGGTTGCAATTGACTATTTTACTAAATGGGTTGAGGCAAAGACATTAAAGGCAGTAACCAAGAAGGTAGTGGTTGATTTTGTGCATGCAGACATCATTTGCCGATTTGGAATTCCGAAGGTGATTATTACGGATAATGGTGCCACCTTAACAGTCATTTGATGGCAGAGACATGTTAGAAGTTTAAAATTATGCACAGCAATTCCACACCATATCATCCTAAGGTGAATGGAGCAGTTGAAGCAACCAATAAGAACATTAAGAAAATTCTTCGGAAAATGGTGGAAGGATCGAGACAATGGCATGAGAAATTACCATTTGCTTTGCTGGGATATCACACTACCATTCGCGCATCGATAGGTGTCACTCCTTATTTATTAGTGTATGGCATGGAAGTAGTAATACCCGTAAAAGTTGAAATATCCTCCTTTCGAATAATTGCGAAGGCAGGAAATTGATGATGATGAATGGGTCAAAGCCCGGTTAGAGCAATTGAGCTTGATTGATGAGAAAAGACTGGCAGCAATATGTCATGGGCAATTGTATCAACAAAGAATGGCCAGAGCTTATAACAAGAAAGTGCGTCCATGAAAATTTGAAGTTAGACAATCGGTATTAAGGCGTATCCTACTCCATTGGGCAGAAGCCAAAGGTAAGTTCACTCCCAACTGGCAAGGGCCATTTGTTGTATCACGAATGTTGCCCAATGGAGCATTATATCTAACAGATGTGGAAGGAAAATGCATAGAAATGGCTATCAATTCTGACACAGTCAAAAGATATTATGTATGATTTATTTATCTTCATGTATCTAATTGTATTTGTCATATTTTAGAAATTGAAATGATGAAGGCATTTTATTTTGCTACCCAAACACTTTATCCATTGCTATTCCTTTCAGCCTTATTACATTATTCTTTCATATCCCTCTTTCGGAATCAGCAACAAAGTCAAGATTCAACGATGAAATGTTAAGAAAAGAAAGTAAAAGAAAAGAAGAGAATGGAAAAGAAAAGGAAAAAAGAGATATAAAGAAGAAGAAAAAATGGAAAATAAAAGAAAAGAAAAGAAAAGTAAAGTAAGAAAAATGCAAAGAAGAAGAATGGAAGAAGGAAAACATCACAACAATTAAGCAATTTTATGATTCGAACTACATTTTGAATTGATCCTGAAAGGGTACGTAGGCAGCCTCACTAAGGTTCAGTCACAACAGAAAGAAAATCCGAGAATCCCCAAAGATTTAAACTAGGGCAGAAGTTATGTTTGTTACGGAAAATATGATTCCAAAAGTTGTAATTGTTGAACCCACGTTGGAAATTTTGAGCCTTTATACCTTTCTTTCTAAACCCATCAAAAGCCATATTACGGTCCAAAGAAAGACCTTCTGATCAATTTTAGGGAATGTCAGTACAAGCAGGTGAAATGAAGCATGTTATGGACAACACTCTAGTACCAGAAAATGAAAAGATATAAAATGAGAGTCTTATTGGTGAAAAACCTCATGGGCATCATAAAGAGATGTGAGTTGAGAGATATACAATGAGATAGTCTTATTGGTGAAAACCCTCACGGGGACCATAAGGCGATGTGAGTTGAGAAATATAAAATGAGAGAGTCTTATTTGTGAAAACCCTCACGGGCACCATAAGGCGATGTGAGCTGAGGGAATTAAAAATGAAAGTCTTATTGGTGAACCCACACGGGCACTGTAAGGCAAAAGTGAGAAAGAAGTTTGTGATTGAAAGTTGGCTAAACAAGCAAAATTTTGAGTTTTGTTGAAAATTGGGTGGTGAAATGAAGTTGACAAAAGTGGCAATTGACAGTTGTTGGTTGGACAAACTGGGTTGGTTAATCCAAATGCATGGCATGATCAAAACAATCAGCCTTCCCACTCAGATAAGTCCTGTCCTCTTTATCTTTTCAAAGTATTTCTACCCTCAAAACTTTGAGGTCATTGCATTTCATTTTTCTTAAGATATTTTCAATCGAAGCTAACTACCAGCTTCTCAGTTATATGGCACAATAAGATTGGGATTCATGAAAGGACAATTGAAACAAGAAGGATATTGAAACAAGAAGGATATATGGTAATCAAATATTTGGAAGAAGAAACAAAAGTTCACAAGAAGGGAAAAGAAACAACAGGACAGAGACACAAGGAAAACAGTTAGGTCATCATGATCAGAAATTTTGAAAGACAGGTGGAAATTATGACAAGGCAATACAAGTTCAAAAAAGCAAGATAGAGTAAGTTCAAATGTGGGAGCAAGGCCAACAAGAATGCCAGTATCTAACCACTATTTTATACTAACAAATTGTTCTTTGACTAGAACAGGGACAAAAGATTCAAATTCTTACTAATCACTTTAAAGTGAATGTGACCAATGTGGATAACAAGGGAGCATAAAGGATTTTGGCAATCGGGCACCCACCTGGAAAATAAGGGAAGATAGTTCAAAGGAAAGAAACAATATGTAAAGGAATCTATTTTAATCTTAGTAATCAGGCACCCACCTGAAGAATAAGGGAAGTATAATCTTTAATTTTCAAAATTGCACATATGATAATATGTTGCACCCAGTTATCAAACTGGGGTAGAAATTTTCTTTATTTTGTATGACGTAAGCAGGCACTCACCTAAAAAACAAGGGAATACTTTTTAAAGCATCGCAAGCAGGCGCCCACCTGAACAATAAGGGAATATCTTTTGCAAAGTTCGTAAGCAGGTGCCCGCCTGAAAAACAAGGGAATACTTTTTCAAGCATAGTAAGTAGGCGCCCACCTGAAATACAAGGGAATACTTTTTCAAGCACAGTAAGCAGGCACCCACCTAAAAAAAAAGGAATACTTTTTCAAGCACAGCAATAAGGCGCCCATCTGAAGAATAAGGGAAGTATAGCACAATTTTATCTCAAGTTAACATTCAGTAATGTCATGCACCCAGTTATCAAACTGGGGCAAAAAAAATTTGTTTTGTATGACGTAAGCAGGCACCCACCTGGAGAATAAGGGAATATCTTCTTCAAAGTTCGCAAGCAGGCGCCCACCAGAAGAATAAGGGAATATCGTTTTCAAAGTTCGCAAGCAGGCACCCACCTGATGAACAAGGGAATACTTTTTCAAAGTTCGCAAGCAGGCGCCCACCTGAAGAATAAGGGAATGTATTTTTCAAAGTTCGCAAGCAGGCACCAACCTGAAGAATAAGGGAATGTCTTTTTTAAGTAATCGCAAGCAGGCACCCACCTGAAGAACAAGGGAATATATTTCAATTTCAACAAGCAGGCGCCCACCTGAAAAATAAGGGAATATATTTCAAGCCAGTTGTAAGCGGGCACCCACATGAAGAACAAGGGATTACATTCCAATTTCAACAAGCAGGCACCTACCTGAAGAATAAGGGAATATTTTTTTAAGTAATCGCAAGCAGTCGCCCACATGAAAAAATAAGGGAACATATTTCAAGCATGTTGTAAGCAGGCACCCACCTGGAAAACAAGGGAAGTATCATTTGAAATTTAGCTTTAAATCCTGATATTTGATACATGGTATACCCAAGCACCATACTGGGGCAGAAAAAGTTTCTTTGTTTTTAAGTTGTAAGCAGGCACCCACCTGAAGAATGAGGGAATACATTTCAATTTCAACAAGCACGCACCCACCTGAAAATAAGGGAATATATATCAAGCCAGTTGTAAGCAGGTACCCACCTGAAGAACAAGGGAATACATTTCAATTTCAACAAGCAGGCGCCCACCTGAAAAATAAGAGAATATATTTCAAGCAAGTTGTAAGTATGAACCCACCTGAAGAACAAGGGAATACATTTCAATCTCGGTAGTCAGGCACCCACCTGGAGAACAAAGGAACATGTTAGCAATCGCAAGCATGAGCCCACCTGAAGAATAAGGAAATAGTTTTTCAAGCAATTTAAAGTAGGAGTCCATCTGAATTATGGACACAGTCAAAAGTCATATAGAAAGAATGCAAGATGCAAGATCAAGGCAATTCAAGAACACAAGATAGCAGACATTAGATAGGATTTTGTAAATCATAGAGCATAGCTTAGGCTAGCTTTTTTTATGTTTACAACGGTGTAATAAGGGGATCAGCAAGCAGTAACAACAGCATCAGCAATGAGATCACAGCTTCATGGTAGTCCCAGCTACCAGACATTTCTGAACTACACTGACCTGATTCCTATTTAGCCTAGAATATGTAGGCAATATCTGAAGCAGGATGCGGTCAAACTTTCAAAAATGCTTCACACGAAATATGCGAACGGGCAAAAATTCCTCATTACTGCTCACTTATCTTTGCACTGAAACTCTGTGTTTTCCCGAGCAATGAGGGGCAGCTGTGAGAACGTGATTATTGCCCTAAGCAAACTATTCCCAAAATTTAAGCAAAATGATTTTTAAATAATTTTGTGGCATTTTATGTTAATTGTGTGCATAATAATAATTCATAAAATAGGTAGAAATATTAGGATTTTATTTTTAATTAAAAGGAAAATCAAAATACGCATTTGTTTGTTACTAATTAGAAAATACATTAACAAATAGAAAATAATTACTTTTTAAAATTAGTAAAAAATCAGAAAAAAATATGAAAGAAAGTAAAATACAAAAGGAAAAATAAAAATGAAGAAAAAAAATAAATACAAAATACAAAAAATACAAAGAAAAGTATAATACAAAAATTCTTTGGCTAAATACAAATAATAGAAAAATTAGTAGCCCAACTGGTTAAATACCCGCCCAAGCCCAAATAAGTCATAACCCGGTCTGCCCAGGCTATGCCAAAACGACACCGTTCAGGTGTAACCAAATCCGGACTGTTGAAAGCTTTGATCAAATGGCCAGGAATGATGGTCATCACTTAAATAAAATGGCGTTGTGTACTAAAATCAATTTGATCCATTGATTTAATCAATTCAATGGCCACGATTATAGGGCCACTTAAATAAAACGATGTCGTCTAGAGGGTAAATGAATTTGAGCCGCTGGTTCATTAGATCCAATAGTCTTAGATCCTTAAGGGGTTTTAAATATACCAAAACGTTACATACTCCCTCATTTTACACCCTTCGTCTTCACTTCAAAACCTTAGCCGCCCTAGGTTTCTCTCAAACACCCGCTGGAAACGTACCGACGGGGAACACCACCTTCTCTGGTAAAGCCACTATTAACACCGTCTAACCTCCTCCATCTTCTCTTTCACCCCATCCAACTAGTTTTCCTTGAAAACCCCTTTAAACCTGTGAATATTTCAAAAGGTGTCACTGAAACCCTACTCCGGCGAACACCACTTTTGAGTCAGAAGCCACCTTTTCCACCATATAACCTCCTTTGTCTCCTCTTTCACCCCATCTAACTAGTTTTCTTCGAATGAACCCAGAAACCCTCAAATTGTTCAAAAGGTTTCACCGAAATCCTACTCCGGCGAACATTTTTTCCAAAACCACTCTGAGACATCACAAAACACCCAGCCTAAGAATCTTTTCAAAACAAAGAGATTCAACAATCTACCTGAGAACAAAAACCCCAAGAAACGACATCCAGAGTTTAAAGGGTCTGGAAAATCAAGAAAAATGAAGAAAAAGAAAAACAGAAGAAAGAAAGAAAGAAAAGAAAAATAAAAGAAGGAAAAAGTGAAGCTAAGTATCTAAATCCCTTTCTTTTTGTTGATTTACTTGTGCTTATGATTGCATGACTACGATTTCCATTCTGTGAATAATTTTTGATAAATATCGTGGGATTAATTGCTATTCATATTGTCATACTTAGATTTTTAGGGCTTTTATTTTTTAAAACCTGATTAGTAGCTATGTTTTTTGTTAATTAGTTTCTATATCTGTTTATGTGCTCTCCTGAATCTCATTAGCTGATTACTTGTTTTTGATTTGGGTTTTATCTTTTAAAATTGATGAGTATTTGGAATTTTGTGAATCAATTAAAAAATTTGACTTTGATTTTGGGGTATCTGATTAATACGGGGGTTAAAAGGTGAATAAAGATAAAAGGAAGGGTTAAATAGGGAATGTCAAAAGGCATAATGTAATAATCTTAAGGGGGTAGGGGTATATTTGGGAATCCAGTGTGGTTTATGGGTAAATATATGCAGGGAAAGGGTATTACGGGCATAGCAAAAGGGCAATTGGGTAAAAGTTGAAAGTAAGTGAGGGCAGGTTAGATATTTAAGGGTTATGGAATGTGATTGATGCCACTAGAACCTTCTATAAGGGGTTCTAGTGCAACTTTAACAAAGTAAGAGTAGTCATTTGAATATCGAATCATAAGAAGGGGGAGAGGGTAAAAACTAAAATTATTAAATTCAAATTTTCCTTCGAGTTTGTTCTATAAATAGGCCTCACTTGGCCACCTTGAATAAGTTTGGAAGTTATGATAATTTGAAAGTTCTTCTATATCCCTTCAATTTGAATTTCATAGTTTCCATCCTTAGAAAAATTCTCAAAATTCTACAATACTACTGTTCCATTGATTCCGACTCAACTTCAAGTTGTAATTCTCCTGCATTTGGCATTTTATCTGTTGATTTGTGTTCTACGTGGTCTGGATTTGGATGCTGAAGCTGTGTCTATTGATTGCTATGTTGTTGTGGTTGTTGATCCTTGTTTCATTCTAGTTTCTCATTGATATCCTCCTACTTCCAGGTACATTTCTACTGCTTGAAGATGTAATCACAAGTTGAAGAAATGAAGATGTTCGACTAAATTTTTAGTTTACTGTTATTTCTAGTTTTGATCAATAAGAACTAGCTAAGTGCATTTGTATTCATTAGGAGTGATTAATATGTATAATTGGACCGTTGGACTCGAACTGTTGGATTTTAAAGTAGTTTAGTTTAATTACCATAGAGATAATCACATTTGAAGTAGATTAGTAGTTAAACAGCTATATTAGATTATATATTAGTAAATTGAAAATAGTGTTAAAATTTGTTCAAGTTAAATTTTTTGGATCTCAGCAATTACGAATTATTAGAATGTAACGAAAATTTTAAAATGTATTTGTCAGCTTTAATTTTGTATTAGCTAGTTTTAATTTTTAAAAGCATGCTCTTGTTAGATTCGGTTGTTGTTAATAGGCATGATATGCTTAGATTAATTCAATTATAAAAACATGTATTAAATTCTAGTAATAGATATAAAATAAAAGCTTAAATGCAAATGAAATTTGTATTTTTTAATCTGAGTATGTTTTCTGTAGTTTATCCTTCATGTTTTCCAATTGAATAAAAATAGTAATTCAACAGGAATAGTTCAATCACATATTTCTCTAAATATTGGTTTAATTCTGTAAAAAATAGAATAGTAAATTGTTCTGTTAGCCATTAGGCTTGTCCGTTTGGTGCAGTAATTGGACTGATTCAGGCCATTGGACCTGGATATTTTAACATACGATCCAAAACTCAGGCCCAATCTAGAATTAATTAATACAGTGGCAATAGGCCAGGATACCGCACTGGGCTTTAATAAAGCCCAAAACAAATGCAGCCTAATTTCATATGAGTCCATGGCCCAGATCATTCACAAACCATTACATATATTTGACATCTGACTTGAAATTAATCAATGAATAACAAGAGTTGGGCTTTCATCATGAGCTTGATTCATTGGGTTAATGTTTACTAAATATTCTTAAGTTCAACCATTTTAAAATGAAACATTGCTTCAAACTTATTTCCCTTTTATTGCTAGATACAAAACAGGTAGAGAATACAATTCATCTTAGGATCAGCCTTAATATAAAATGAGATGAGCCTCACCACTTTATAAAATATAATGTCGAGGCCCTCACATAAATTTTTATATAAAAATTTTAGATTCGGAAGGACCCTTTAGCGAATTTCATGGCCTTTCCCAAAATTAATAGACATAGATGCTTTAGGCGCAATTTATAATACACTTTCTCAAGTATGGGTGCATATTTATGTGACCCAAATCTAAATCTCAACGAAGTCGAGATGTATTAAAAATCACAGGCGTACTGGTACGATTTGGCCCAAAATACATTTTCACGATGTTGCAATTCTTATAAATATGATAAAGCGGAATATTAATAAATGTATATAAAAATGGAACAAATAAAGAAATCAGATAAAAATAAATACAACAGTTGAGCGACCGTGCTAGAACCACGGAATTCGGGAGTGCCTATCACGTTCTCCCGGATTAACAGAATTCCTTATCTGGATTTCTAGTTCGCAGACTGTAACAGAGTCAAACTTTCCTTGGTTCGGGATTAAATTGGTGATTTGGGACACTATTATTTTCCCAAGTGGCAACTCTGAAATTTAAATAAATAAATCTTGTTCCGACTGTCCTTAAATTGGCAAAACTCCTTTCTTTTATTATATCCCTTCTCGGGGTGTAGTAAATAGGCTCGATAAAAAGGAGGTATGACAGGGTAGAGGATTATGTTGAGTATTTCACATTTATATTCAAATTTATGAAATTAGACTTCTGCAGCTATTATTTTTATTATTATTCATGCTAGTAAATTGACAACAGGATGGTTTGTTTATGAAAATGATGAGTAAATTAGCTTGCCTAGCTACCATGAATAGGCGCCATCACGATCCCGATGGTGGGAAATCTGGGTCGTGACAAGTTGGTATCAGAGCACTAGGTTACATAGGTCTCACAACTTACAAACAAACTTAGTAGAGTCTGACGGGTAGGTACGCAGACGTCTGTACTTGTTCTCCAAAGTCTATTGAGTTAGGAAAAATCTCTCATTTGTTATTTCTTGTCGTTCGATTTGTGCCCTCAATGATGATCGAATTTCTACTTTGTTCTTTCCCATATGGTGAGAACACGCGCTTCCTCATTCGCTGATCAGCAATCCGAGCCTCAGCCAGCTCCTGCGAGAGGCAGAGGTCGAGGTTGTGCCGGAGGCCGTGGTAGGGGAAGAGCTCAGCCCCAGGCAGTAGTTCCAGAGGTGGAGAATCATATTGAAAATGGTGAAGAGGTTCCATCCCCAGCAGCTCCTATGGGCCCAGGTCAGGTCTTAGGAGAGGTTATATTCACCTCGGATCTTCAGGAGGCTCTGGTCTGGATAGCGGGCTATATGGACAGTGTCGCTAAAGCAAGCTTGCTGCCAGTTGCACCAGTCATTTCTCAAGCTGGAGGAGGGGTTCAAACTCCTGTTGGGAGTACTCCGGAGCTAGTAGCTCCCCAGGCTCAGGCCCTAGTGGTTCAGCCTGCAGTGGCAGCTTAGACAGGCACTACAGTTCATGCCGGAGATGGAGCGGTCATGACTTCTGATGCTCTATGGAGACTTGATCGGTTCTTCAAGATTTTTACCACCACCTTCAACGGTGCTTCATCAGAGGATCCCCAGGAATTCCTATTCAGTTGCCACGAGATTCTCAGGACTATGGGAATAGAGGAATCCAACGGGGTTTGATTTTTGCATTTTCATGCTTGCATGATCCGCCAAGACTTGGTGGAGAGATTTCTGCTTAACTCGACCAGCAGGGTCCCCAACTTTGACATGGACCAGTTTTTAGAGCTATTCTTGGAGAAATTTCTCCCTGTTACTCAACGGGATGCACTCTGGAGTTAGTTTGAGCACCTCCAGCAGGGTTCCATGACTGTTACTCAATATGATACTAGATTTGTGAATTTGGCACGGCATGCAGTTGTGATACTCCCTTCAGAGCGGGAGAGGGTTCGCAGGTTCATTGATGGATTAAGTTAGCAGATCTGACTTCAGATGGGTATGGGAGTTGGTAGTAACATATAGGCGGCTAACGCGGCCCGCAAAGTTGAGATGGCCCTTACTCGGGGAGGTGGTCATGCTTCAGATAAGAGGACTCGTCATTCTGGCAGATTTAGTGGTGCCTCATCTAGAGGCAGGGATTCTTATGACATGGGCCAGTCTTCCAAGCCTTTTCAGTTGGCTTTCCGGGCTTCACATGGTGGTTCAGGTGATCGTGGTTTTTGTGAGCGGTATTCAGATCAGCAGCCCATCAGTGCTCAGCCTCTTCAGAGTGTTCGTGGAGGCCATTCAGGCCATCAGGCTCATCAGTCGCAGCAGCCGAGGTCTTGTTATGGTTGTGGTGACCCTGGTCACCTTATCAGGTTTTGCCCTCGAGCATCGGGCAGTTCTCAGCAGTAGGGTCCTCGTCCTATGATTCAGGCCCCAACTGACCCACAGCCTACCCAGCCAGCCAGGAGCAGGGATAGGGATCATAGAAGTGGAGGCCATCCCGCTAGAGGTAGAGGTCAGCCGATGGATGACTGTCCCAGAGACATAGTTTAGGGAGGTGGTGTTGATCCCCGATTTTATGCTTTGCCGACCAGACCAGAGGCAGAGGCATCAGATGCTGTGATTACAGGTACCATTCTGGTTTGTGATAGAGATGCTTCAGTTTTATTTTACCTTGGGTCTACATATTTATATGTGTCTTCCTACTTTGCACCATGCATTGTCGTGTCTAGTTATGCCTTGGATATTCCTGTTTATGTGTCTATGCCGATGGGTGACTCCATAGTAGTCAATCGGGTGCATCGTTCGTGTGTGGTTGTGTTTGAGGGTCTGGAGACCCGTGTTGATTTATTACTGTTAGATATGGTGGACTTTGATTTTATATTGGGGATGGATTGGTTGTCCCCATATCATGCTATCCAAGATTGTCACGCTAAGACAGTGACCTTGGCCTTGCCAGAATTACCCCGACTAGAGTCACAATGTCATTTCATACATTAAGGCTCCACGCATGGTCGAGAATAGGTGTTTAGCTTATTTGGTGAATGTTTACGACTCCAGCGTAGAGGTTCCTTCTATTGACCCGGTTCCTATTATCCGGGAGTTTCCCGAGGTCTTCCCTTTAGACCTGCCGGATATGCCACCCGACAGGGATATTGACTTTTGTATTGATCTGGCACCGGGTACTCAGCCTATATCTATTCCACCGTATCGCATGGCTCCACCAAAGTTAGAAGGAGTTAAAAGATCAGTTGCAAGATTTGCTAGAAAAGGGCTTTATCAGGCATATTGTTTCTCCTTGGGGTGCGCCGGTGTTATTTGTAAAGAAGAAGGATGGTTCGATACGGATGTGTATTGATTGCTGGAAATTAAACAAAGTTACAATAAAGAATAAGTATCCACTGCTGAGGATTGATGATTTGTTTTACCAACTCTAGGGATCAAGGGTGTTCTCAAAGATAGACTTGAGGTATGGCTACCATTAGCTAAAGATTAGGGCATCGGATATTCCTAAGATGGCTTTTCGCACTCGGTATGGGCACTACGAGTTCTTAGTCATGTCTTTCGGGTTTACCAATGCTCCAGCAGCATTTATGGAGTTGATGAATCGAGTGTTCAGGCACTATCTAGACTTGTTCGTGATAGTCTTTATAAGTGACATCCTGGTGTACTCCCGCAGCCAAGAAGAGCACGAGCAGCACCTCAGAGTGGTTCTCCAGACTCTGAAGGATAATCAGCTTTATGCCAAGTTTTCAAAATGCGAGTTCTGGTTGAGTTCAGTTGCATTTCTAGGTCATATTGTATCAGTAGAGGGTATTCAAGTGGACCCAAAGAAGATTAAGGAAGTCAAAAATTGGCCTCGACCAGCTTCAATGACCGAGATTCAAAGTTTCTTGGGGTTAGCAGGTTACTACCGTCAGTTCGTATAGGGGTTCTCTTCTATTGTAGCCCCGATGACCAAGTTGACCCAGAAGGGTGCCCGGTTCAAGTGGTTAGATGAGTGCGAGACGAGCTTTCAGAATCTCAAGACACCTCTAACTACGGCACCAGTGTTGATTTTGCCCACGGGTTCGGGGCCATACATAGTCTATTGCAATGTTTCCCATACTGGCTTGGAGCGGTATTGATATAGGATGGAAAGGTTATTGCATATGCTTCGAGATAGTTGAAAATCCATGAGAAGAATTATCTGGTTCATGACCTAGAGTGAGAAGTGATTGTTCATGCGTTGAAAATATGGAGGCATTATCGATACGGTGTGGCATGTGAGGTATACACGGATCACAAGAGTCTTCAGTACTTGTTCAAGCAAAAGGAGTTAAATGTGCGGCAAAGGAGATGGTTAGAGTTGCTGAAAGATTACGATGTTACTATCTTATATCACCCAGTTAAGGCTAATTTGGTGGCTGATGCGTTGAGTAGAAATTTTGCCTGCATGGGTAGTCTTGATTATATTTCGGTCAGCTAGAGACCGCTTGCTCTAGATGTTCAGGCCTTAGCCAATCGATTCATTATATTAGATATTTCTGAGCCTAGCAGGGTGTTGGCTTGCATGGTCGCTCGTTCTTCACTATTGGAGCGTATCCGTGAGAGACAGTACGATTATCCCCATTTGAATGTCCTAAGAGACACTATGTAGCGAGGAGGTGCTACGAAGGTAACCTTAGATTATGACCAGGTGTTGAGATTGTAGGGGCAAGTTTGTGTGCCCAATATTGATGGGATTGGAGAGTTGATCTTAGCGGAGGCCCATAGTTCTCAGTATTCTATTCACCCGGGCGTCGAAAAGATGTATCAGTATTTGTGGCAGCATTATTGGGGGCATAGGATGAAAAAGGACATTGTTGCATATGTCGCTCGGTGTTTAAATTATCAGCAGGTCAAATATGAGCACCAGAGGCATGGCGGTGTGTTCCAGAGAATTGAGATTCCCGTGCGGAAGTGGGAGCGAATTAGAATGGACTTCATTATTGGAGTTCCATTGACTAGGAAGAAATTTGATGCTATTTGGGTTATTGTTGATAGGCTGACCAAGTCAGCTCATTTACTCCAGTAGCAGTCTCCTATTCATCTGAGAGGTTAGCAAAGATTTATATTCGGGGGATTGTTCGCCTTCATGGAGTGCCAGTATCTATTGTCTCATATCAGGGTACATAGTTTACCTCGTGCTTCTGGAGAGCGTTCTAGCAAGAGTTAGGCACCCATGTTCAATTGAGCACAGCATTCTATCCTCAGACGGACGGTCAGTTGAGCGGACTATTCAAATTTTAGAGGATATGCTTCGAGCTTGCGTCATTGACATTGGAGGCTCGTAGGACCAGTTTTTTCCTTTAGCAGAGTTTGCCTACAACAACAACTACCAGTCTAGCATTCTGAGGCATTGTATGGTAGGCAATGTCGATCTCCAGTTGGATGTTTTGAGCCGGGAGAGGCTCGGTTGTTGGGTACGGACTTAGTTCGGGAGGCCTTGGACAAGGTCAAGACTATCCAAGGAGAGGTTGTGTTCATCCCAGTCTAGACAGAAGAGTTATGCAGACTGTAAGGTCCGACATATAGATTTCATGGTTGGTGAACGAGTATTGCTCCGGGTGTTGCCTATGAAGGACGTGATGAGGTTTGGAAAGAAGGGAAAGCTTAGCACTAGGTACATTAGTCAATTTGACATTCTGGATCGAGTGGGAGAGGTGGCTTATAGACTTGCATTGCCACCTAGCTTATCAGCCGTGCATCCATTTTTTCATGTATCTATGCTTCAGAGGTATCACAACGATCCTACGCATGTGTTAGAATTCAGTACTGTCCAATTGGACAAGGATCTATCTTACAAGGACGAGCCGGTAGCTATTCTACACCGGAAGGTTCAATAGTTGAGGTCGAAGAGCTTTCTTAGCCTCCTGAGGCATCGACTTGGGAGTCCGAGTCTGATATGCGGAGCCGTTATCCACATTTGCTTCCGAGGCCTTGAAACCCTTATTTTATATTGCCTCGAATTGTGTGTGCAGTCCGAGCGCATAGCCGGAAAATTTTTATGTGGAAATATGTGAATTCTACGAAAAACTTGAAGAATTTTGATATTAATTTGATTATGGTTGACTTTGGTCAACATTTTTTTGTAAACGGACCCAGACCCGAGATTGGACGGTACCGAAAGGTCCGTAGAAAAATATGGGACTCGGGCATGTGCCTGGAGTCGAAATCCGAGGTCTAGAACCTGAGTAAAAGAATTTCTCCAATAAATTGTTTTCTAAAATCATTACAAAAAATTAGAATGAAAAAAAGATGATCTTGAGCTTTAGTTGTTGGATTTGATGTTGTTTTAGTGATCTGATCGCTCGAGCAAGTTCGTATGATATTTTTGAGTCAATGTATATGATTGGTTTGGAGCCCCGAGGTCTCGGGTGAGTTTTGAGTAGGTCCAGGGAGGCCTTAGCTTAAAATATCAGATGATTCAGTACAACAAGTCTCACGCGGCCGCAACACATTTCTATGCGGACCGCGTGGACTAGTTCATAGAAGGCGATGAAAGCCACGCGGCCCCAATGCAATTTTATGCGGTCCGCGTGGCCAGATTCAGAGGGGTCGCGTTTGACCAGCGAAGCCGCACACCAAAATAATGCGGTCCGCGCTGGGTAGGTTCAGAGAGTGCATTTTTCTTCCCTTTTTAGGCGCAACCGCATGGCATTTTTGTGTGGTCCGCGCCAGCTTCCCGAAAAGTATATATACCGAGATTTTAAGCTATTTTACACTTTTTAAAAACCCAACACATAAGAGGCGATATTCCAAACAATTGTTCTTCTTCAAAACGATTGGTAAGTGACTTCCACTGTATTTTCCTTACTCCTTAACATATTTAAACATAATTTCAACTTCAAAACAAGGATTTTCATGGGTGAAATTTAGTGTTTTGGGTAGAACCTAGAGTTTTTATAAATTGGAGAGTTGGACTTTGATTTGAGGTCCGATTTCAAAAAAAATTATATATTTGAACTCGTTGGCTCGAACCCCAAGTTTCGACCACGTGGTCTCGGGGGCGTTTTGAGAATTTTTGAGTCAAACTTTGGGAAAACTATTTTTATGCATTCAAACAAATTCATATAGTTTTTATTAAAGTAATTGAACAAATTGTGACTATATTCGAGCGAGTTGGAGGTTGAATTACGAGGTAAAGCTATAGTTGAAGATTAAGCGGACTTCAAGGCTTTGAGGTAAGTGTTTGATCTATCCTAGCTTGAGGGAATAGGATTAGAGTATAATAACTTGCTAATTGCTAAATGATCGAGTGAGGTGTATAGGCGTGGTGACGAGTGTTACACCGGAGTCTAGCATGACCGTGAGTTGTTGTTTGTACATGTTGTGAACTTATGTGGAACTCTCCTAAGTTAAATTATTGAGCCCTTGCCGGGTTGTGAAAGTTGTTGTTATTGTTCCCTTGCCGGACCTTATTGTGTTGTTCTTACTCCTATGCCGGGATGGTACTTGTTGTTTATTTCATTCTTCTTGTCGTTGATTGTGACTGTCATTTGGGTGAGGAAGAGTGATATTGCACGAAGGCTCATCCCATGCCATTTATAATTATATTTGCACGAAGGATCATTCCGTGCCATGTTTTAACTATTTATGCACGAACGAACATTCTATGCCATTGTTAATTATATTATGCACGAAGGAACATTCCGTGCCATGAATGTGAGTTATGAGAGTAAAAGCACGAAGGGTGATGCCGTGCACTTTTATTTGATTTTTTTGTGAGGATGACAGTAAAAGCATGAAGGGTGATGTCGTGCACTTCTATATGATTGTTTGGGAAAGGATGAGAGTAAAACCCCGAAGGGTGATGCCATGCAACTATTAAATTTCTTATTTTGTGATAATTATTTTTGCGCTCTATTTCTATTTAACTAATGAATTATGTATATCCAATTGTGCTCCCCATAGCATATTCCCTCCCTTTCTATTTGTTTAGTTCGGTATTTCTATTATTTTGTGGTATATATGTATATAGAACTGTACAGGTTTATGTGAGTGTCTGGTCCTAGGCTTGTCACTACTTCGCCGGGATAGGCCGGGCACTTACGAGCACATGGGATCGGTTGTGTTGATACTACACTTTTATGTGTTTTTGCACAGGTCCAAATCTTGAGCAGCAACAGCAGCAGTAGTTTGATAGCATGATTTCATACCCCCGAGACTGATGTAGCTTGCAGGCGTCCGCAGGCCCGGCGTCTCTTCTTATATTTTCGTTTATACTATAGTCTCTGTGTTTTGAGACAAATGGTTGTTATATTTTTTTCAGACCATTATATGTAGTTATTCTTAGTGGTTCGTGAGTTTGTGACTCCATATCTTGGGTAGAGGATTATGTTGAGTAATTCACATTTATATTCAAATTTATAAAATTAGACTTCCGCAACTATTGTTTTTATTATTATCAATTCTAGTAAATTTACAATAGGATGGTTTGTTTCTGAAAATGATGAGTAAGTTGGCTTGCCTAGCTACCACGAGTAGGCATCATCATGATCCTGATTGTGGAAAATCAGGGTTAAAATTTAAAGAGAATTTTTTTAAAAAGCACCGTCTTTTAGGTCTAGTTAGTCATTTATAGATACTTTTTGCTATATTACATGTTATAGATATTGTTTATGTGGTTATACAATGTATTTGATGTATTTTTCACGACCCATTTTCTAAACAAGCCGTGACTGACACTCGATTACTAAACATGACCGAGCGAACCATCTCTTCTTATCAAACCTATTATACCTCCAAACTTTATATGCAACAAAGTAATACTCTAACCAAATACTTTTGATTAATTCAATTATTTAAATAAATCAACTCCAAAGCTTTATTCGTAGCAACTACTGAATTACTACTAAGTTATTATAAAATAACATCTGAATCTCAAACCAATGACTATGTCTACGAAGCCTCTACTAATAAACTGACGCATTGCTCAAGACATGAGATTTCCTGGCTAGTTTTCTAAATAAACAAAGAGATAGCTAAATCAAAATGACTCCAAGAATACTCCACAAACAAAAGCGGAGCTCACCAATATCACTGGAAGGGAAGGAAGTCCTAACTCGTAGCTTGCTCGCCTACAAATTCGGTTCCTACGGTGTACCGCAGACCAACGTAGGTTCCCAAAAGAGAACGTCAGTACCATCTATTGTGCTCAATGAGTTTCAACAATAGGGGAAAACTTTAATAACATATATATTATGAACAAAGGTTATAAATGCATGTAAGACATAAAGCTTATAAGATTAATTCTAAATAATTGCATAATAGCAGTTTATGAATATTTTAAAAGAATTTCTTTTCTTATTCTTAAAAATATATACTTTTCTTTATACTTTGGGAGGTCCAACTATTCTGACTTAATTCTGTCTCAGTCACCATGTGATCGGCACGGGTTCGATCCCAACCTGATCGAATAGGCCCAATCAACGATGTGCCACTCGCTTCATGGTTCTCAGCGATAATGTATCATACCTTAGCACGGCTAAGTAATTTCTAAGCAACGAGACCCTCGGCTCGTGTGCTCCCTACTTTGGTACAAGTAGTTTCAGAAAGTCAACGCCTTGGTTAGGACCCACGGCCTGGACGATGACCCTTTCTCAGAATAAAGGATACTCCCCAAAAGTCTTTTCATTCTAAATCTTCTTCTTGTGACTTTTCAAGTCTAAATCTTTTCTTTATAGAACATTATGTACATGCTCATATTGGTGTCCTTAAATGTAAAGCATGGCATCAGAATGAAATAAACAAATAAAAGTATTTCTAAAGATTCTTTCTTCTTCAAAATTTTCAATATGAAAATAGCATATAAGAACAACACAAAAATAAATTAATTAAAAAGAAAAATCTAAAAATTTCAGCACATATAGCGTAGTAGATCATCTAAACTTTTGCTAGAGTAATTCTAAATTAATGGGTACTCACTCGCTCTAGTTAAATAAAGATAAACTCTTTTAAGCAATTCATCAAACACCTTGTATGCGTGCTTTTGTGAGTTAAACACTTTAGATAAGGTTTATATCAACACACCTCAAAACTTCTCAAGCTAATACGTAGGCTCCAGTCCAATGACACCAGTCAAATAATCGATTCTACAATAATCAGTGTATTTTAATCAATTTTAAAGTGCTACACCTTAATATGAAATTTATTATTGATATAGAGGAAGAAGGGAATTAACTATCCATTCTTACATACTGCTACTTTAGGGTAATTAACAATAGGGAACTTTATATACATGAGTTCATGAATTAGTGATTTGTACAACAACAACAACCCAAATAAATCCCACTAGCGGGATCTGGGGAGGGTAGTGTGTACGCAGACCTTACCCCTACTCTGAAGGAGTAGAGAGGCTGTTTCTGGAAGTCCCTCGGCTCAAGAAGACAAAAGGACAAACAAAGACAACATTAGTAACACCATAGAAATAGCATGATATATATATATATATATATATATGAAAAATAGGAACAACATGAAAATAAAGGAATGATACATAGCCAAAGCAAAATAGAATCCCTACCAAACTAGTCTCCCAAAGTTGCATAAGGCAAAAATAGGAACAACATGAAAATAAAGGAATGATACAAAGCCAAAGCAAAATAGAATCCCTACCAAACTAGTCTCCCAAAGTTGCATAAGGCAAAACTCAACTACCTCTTATCCTATAATCCTAATACTCGACCTCCACATGTTCCTATCAAGTGTCATGTCCTCGAAAATCTGAAGCGTCGCCATATCCTGCCTAATCAACTCCCCCCAATACATCTTGGGCTACCCTCTACCTCTCCTCGAGCCCTCCACAACCAGACGTTCGCACCTCCTTACCGGAGCATCTGGGCTTCTCCTCTTAATGTGCCCGAACCACCTGAGTCTTGCTTCCCGCATCTTTTCATCGATGGGGGCCACGCATACCTTCTCCCTAATATCATCATTCCTACCCTTATCCATCCTACTATGCCTGCACATCCATCTCAACATCCTCATTTCAGCTACCTTCATCTTCTGGATATGGGATTTCTTAATCGGCCAACACTAAGCCCCATACAATATGGCCGGCCTAACCACCGCTTTACAGAACTTACCTTTGAGTTCCAATGGCACTCTTTTGTCATACAATACTCCAGATGCTAACCTCCACTTCATACATCCTACCCTAATACGGTGTGTAACATCCTCATCGATCTCCTCTCCCTCCTGGATAATACTTGAAGCTGTCCCTACTCGGGATGACCTGAGATCCAAGCCTCACATTCATGCCCTCTTCCCTCTGCTCAATGCTGAACTTGCACTCCAGGTATTCCGTCTCTGTCCTGCTAAGCTTGAAACCCTTAGATTCAAGAGTTTGTCTCTAAACCTAAAGCCTCTCGTTAACACCAGTTCGTGATTCGTCAATCAGAACTATGTCATTGGTGAATAGCATGCACCATGGTACATCCCCTTGAATGTGATGTGTTAACGTGTCCATCACTATGGCAAATATGAACGGACTGAGCGCAGAACCTTGGTGTAACCCATAACAATCAAAAAATCATCAGAGTCACCTCCTACTGTCCTAACCTGTGTCTTCGCCCCATCATACATGTCCTTAATCACCATAATGTAGGGAACCGACATGCTTTTTGCCTTCAAACTTCTCCAGAGAACTTCTCTAGGAACCTTGTCATTCGCTTTTTCTAGGTCAATAAATACCATGTGAAGGTCTTTCTTCCTATCTCAATACTGTTTAACCAACCTCCTAACAAGGTGTATATCTTCTGTCGTAGAACGACCCGGCATGAAACCAAATTGGTTATCGAAAATAGACACTGTCATCCTCAATCTTTCTTCAACCACCCTCTCCCATACTTTAATAGTATGACTCAGCAATTTGATACCCCTGTAATTATTACAACTCTGGATATCACCTTTGTTCTTATACAGTGGGACCACCGTACTCTACCTCCACTCATGTGGTATCCTCTTCGCCTTAAAAATAACATTCAACAACCTAGTCAACCACTCCAACCCTGTTTTCCCCATACACTTCCAAAATTCTACCGGAATCTCGTCTGGCCCGGTCGCTTTGCCCCTGCTCATCTTGCTCATAGATCCCACAACCTCCTCAATATTGATGCGCCTACAGTACCCAAAGTCACTGTGACTCTCGAAATACTCTATTTCGCCAAGCACAATATCCCGATCTCCTACTTCATTGAGAATTTTTTGAAAGTAAGTCTGACATCTCCTCTTATTTGGGACTCTTCCATAAATACTCTACCATCATCATCCTTGACGCATCTCACTCGGTCTAAATCTCGAGCTTTCCTCTCTCTCAGCTTGGCCAGCCTAAATAACTTATTCTCCCCTCCTTTCTCCCCTAGCTCCTCATACATACAACTATAAGCCGCATTCTTAGCCTCTATGACCACCAGCTTCGCTTCCTTCCTAGCTACCTTATACCGCTTTATGCAAGCTCGCCTTTCCCCCTCATATATGCTCCCCACTAACTTCCGGTATGCCTCCTTTTTTGCTTCTACATTAGCTTGTACCACTTGATTCCACCACCAATCTCCTCTGTGCCTGCCGGGGACGCCCGTTGAGACCTCTAACACCTCTCTCGTGGCCTCTCTTATACTGTTTGTTGTCATTGACCACATAGAGTTCGCATCACCACTGCTCCTCCAAGCTCCCATAACTGACAACCGCCCTTCTAACTCTTGAGCTTTGTCCTTAGTTAAGGCTCCCCACCTGATTCGCGGTCTTCCCCGAGCAGACATTTTCCTCCTCTTCACTATAATACAACATCCATCACCAAGAGCCTATGTCATGTCACGAGTATCTCACCTGAAATCACCTTGCAATCCTTACACAACCCTTTGTCGCGCCTCCTGAGGAGAAGATAGTCAATCTGAGTCTTCGCCACCAAATTTTTGAAAGTAACCAAATGCTCTTCCCTCTTCGGAAAGCAAGAGTTAGCAACCACCCACCCAAAAGCCTTAGCGAAGTCCAGTAAAACAGTTCCTCCTCCGTTCCTCTCCCCAAAGCGAAGCCTGCGTGTACTTCGTGATACACACCTGCGGTCGACCCAATATGGCCATTGAAATCCCCTCATATGAATAACTTCTCAGTAGGTGGTACCTAACGTATAATCTCATCCAACCCCTCCCAAAAGCGTCGTTTAGCCTTCTCCTCCAGGCCCATATGTGGCACATAGGCACTAACAACGCTTACAGTGTACTGAAAAACTACCAACTTAATAATCATCAATCTATCATTCACTCGTCTATCCTCAACAACAAACTCTCTAAGTTCCCTATCCACCAAAATACCCACTCTATTCTTACCCTTTTGGGTTCCAGAGTACCAAAGTTTATACCCATCTGCGTCCCTCGCACTCGACCCTGCCCAACTTGTCTCCTGGACACACGTTATATTGACCCTCCTCTTCGTGAGGATCTTTGCCAGCTCTATAGATTTACATGTCAATGAACCTACGTTCCATGACCCAATTCTCAACCGATGGACACCCTTGTTCCCTTTACCTCCCTTGCAACCCAACCCACCTCCTAGCCCTGCCCTACCTCCTGACCCACCCCCTGCATGCCCCGAGGACATGGACTCACTTGACCATTCCAGACTACAGCCACTATAACTCTGCGGACTAGGGAGAGTCACTAACAGACACTACAGAACAAACTAGAATAAGATAAGATGCCAATACAGGTGCCCTAATTCGGTGACTAAACTAATAATAACTAAAAGGACAACAATTTCACTACCACAATAGAGGTAAATAGGCAAAAGGGAGGTACCAATCCTGTGGGAATAACCTAGGAGTTTTCTTGATATACTCGGTTGTATTGCGCCTGCCTAGCTCGTTAGCGTCCAACTCCTAATGTTCCTTGCTGATACGCGGGTTATTTTCCACTGCACGTCTCGCTCGCAGCCTAACGCCACCGGTTTTGAAAATAGCTTGACCTCACCGGAAAAGAATCCGCACATGTGACTTGAAGACAGATCTGGTTTGTATTTCACCACGCACCGCAACCAGGCCTGAAACCTGACTGTGGTTGTTCCCACTCGCTGGCGACTAATTCGTGTCTCGCCGAAGTAAGAGAGGGACAAGAATAAGATAGGAATAGAGGGGAGACGGGGGAAAGAGATGGGCAGAGAGAGAGAGAGAGAAAGGAGGGCTGTTGGGTGATGGGAGGAGAGAGGAACAAGGCACTTACCTGGATGGATAGTGTTCGCCGGTGATGAAGGAGTCATTGTTAGAAATCTTTGTTACCGTTGTTGTGAGCGTTTGGAGAGCGTTTAATAGTTTAAGATTATCAAGTAGAGTTGAATTAGTGATTTGTAAAGAACCCTAAATTTTCCATGCGACGAAACATAATATTTCTCTGTTTTCTCTCGTATAAGTATTTCAATCCTTTTGGGTTCTAAAATCCCTTTATGGGATTTACTGCTTTAGTTTGTCCCCCTGTTTCCTTTTAAATTTTTTTATTTCTTTTAATTTTTATTTTTATTTTTTTGTTTTATTTTCAATTAACTAATAATTAATGATACCCAATTTTAATAATTAACAATATTAAAACTATTAATATTTTGCTAATTGTATATCCAATTATCTCTCTATATATATATAGGCAAGAAAAAAATAATAAAAATAGTAATAATTTATTTCTATAGTTAGCATGTCTCGAAACTTTTAAAATTTGAGGAGTATAACAATCTTCCCTCCTTAAAAACATTCGTCCTCGAATGTTGCTAGGGCCTTATCCTTAAGCAAACAATCATCTATTTGGTCCTTGAACCTCTTAAGTGTTTCTTAGCACTACTCACCTTTCCAAGGGACTCAAAATTTTGGATAAATCCCTAAATTTTCAAAAATTTCGGCAGAGTTTCCCTTGTAAATTGGACTATCCAAAAAAAATATCTCTGTCACAAATGCCACAACTACACCAACAACAACCAAATATACTATATAGGTCATTCATAGGCACCATACACAGCTCAAAAATTAATTACTCACACTCCGGCAAGGAGGCACCACATTAACTAACAAGAATCTAAAGCACAACACTTTAGAAAAAGTAAATCACTTTAATAAATTAAATATACTCTGGCATATACTAAATCACTACAACAACTAAGTATAATCTAGGAATGACATAAACACTTGCTAACTTGTATTTAATAAATGTAGTATAAATATCAAACCAAACTAAGGTTCACATACCTTTTTCCCCAAATAAATATGGATATTTCTTTCTCGTATCTTCCTCGACCTCCCATGTGGCCTCTTTTCAATCATGATTACTCCACAAAATTTTTATCGATGCTAAATCTTTTATTCTCAATTTTCTTACTTGCCTATCAAGAATTTCTATAGGTACCTTTTCATAAGTCAAGCCTTCTTTAATTTATATAGTATCGGCATGTATTATATGCAACTCATCATGAATGTACTTTCTAAGTATAGACACATGAAAGACAGGATGAACAGAGGACAACTCAATGGGTAGCGCTAGTTTATAAGCCACATTTCCTTTCTTTTCTAGAATTTCATAAGGTCCGATAAATCTAGGGCTAAGTTTCCCTTTCTTACCAAACCTCATAACTCCTTTAAATGGTGAAACTTTCAAAAACACCTTATCACCAACCATGAACTCTAACTCATGATGCCTCATGCCGGAATAAGACTTTTGACGAATCTGAGCCGCTTTAAGACTTTCTCTAATTAGCTGAACTTTCTCCAAGGCCTCATAAACAAACTCTAGACCAATAAACGGCACCTCTGTTGGTTCAAACCAACCCACCGGAGACCTACATCTCCGCCAATATAACACTTTATAAGGAGCCATACCAATGTTGGCCCGATAGCTGTTATTGTAAGCAAATTCTATAAGTGGCAAGTGATCATCCCAATTACCTCCAAATTCTATAACATATGCATGCAGCATATCTTTGAGAGTTTGAATGGTTCTTTCTTCCTGGCCATCGATCTGTGGATAAAAAGCGGTGCTCAAATTGACATTGGTACATAATCTTTTCTGAAATGCCTGCCAAAAATGTGATGTGAACTGAGGGCCTCTGTCCAATATGATTGAAACTGGAGTACCATGCAATTAGACTATTTCTTTAATGTACAACTACGCATACTGCTCTGCGGAATCTGTCGTCTTTACTGGTAGGAAATGCGCAGACTTTTTCAGTAGGTCTACAATAACACAAATTGAATCATGTTTACGGTACGTGCGAGGTAGACCTACTACAAAATCCATATTAATCATCTCCCACTTCCACTGTGGTATTTCTATGTCTTGAGCTAGGTCACTAGGCCTCTGATGCTCGGCTTTGACTTGCTGGCAATTTAAACATTTAGCCACATGATCTGCTACTTGTTTCTTCATGAGTTTCCACCAATAAAACTCTTTCAAATCTAGATACATTTTGGTGGCACCTAGGTGGATAGAGTACCTCGAACTGTGAGCTTCCTCCATTATGGCCTTCCTAAGACCACCTACATCAGGCACACATAATCGACCATTCAACTTCAAAACTCCATCACTTCCTAGAGTGAAAGCGGTGATTTCTTTTTTTCTAACTCTTTCTTTTAATTTCACTAAGTACGGATCTTCGTCTTGCTTAGCCTTAACATGCACAACAAGGGAGGATTGCGCTAAGGCATAAGAAGTTATATCTCCTTCTTCCGTCTCATACAACCTAATTCCATCATTTGCTAGTTTTTCAATTTCTCGACCCAAAGATTGCCTTTGTTCTGCAAGATGGGCCAAAACGCCCATTGACTTCCTACTAAGTGCATCTGCTGCCACATTAGCTTTCCCCGGGTGATAAAGGATATTGATGTCATAATCTTTCAATAGCTCGAGCCACCTGCTCTATCTCAAATTTAGTTCTTTTTCCTTGAAAATGTACTGGAGGCTTTTGTGGTCTGTAAACATTTCAGAATGCTCTCCATAACGGTAATGTCGCCATATCTTTAATGCAAACACCACTGCTGCAAGCTCTAAGTCGTGTGTGGGGTAGTTCTTTTCATGATTCTTGAACTGCCTGGAATCATAAACAATAACTTTTCTATTTTGCATAAGAACACAACCAAGACCAACTCTGGAGGCATCACAATATATTGTGAACCCACCTGAACCAGTCGGCAAGGTTAACACAGGTGCAGTGGTCAACCTCTTCTTTAACTCTTGAAAAATCTGCTCACAAGCGTCTGACCATTGAAACTTAACTACTTTCTTAGTCAACTTAGTTAATGGAGCTGCAAGTAAGGAAAACTCCTCCAAAAACCTTCTATAGTAGCTAGCTAACCCCAAGAAACTCCTGATTTTGATTGACATTGTCGGCCTAGGCCAGTTCTTGACAGCTTCTGTCTTCTGAAGGTCTACTTTCATTCCTATAATAGATACCACGTGGCCTAAGAATGTCACTGACTACAACCAGAACTTACATTTTGAAAACTTGCCATAAAGCTCATTCTCCTTCAAGGTCTACAACGTTGTTCTCAGGTGTTCTGCATGATCTTCCTTGCTTTTAGAGTACACCAAAATATCGTCTATAAACACAATAATAAGGGTATCTAGGAATAGCTTGAAAACTCTGTTCATGAGGTCCATGAATGCAGCTGGAGCATTTGTCAACCCAAAGGACATCACTAGAAATTCATAGTGCCCGTAGTGAGTTCTAAAGGCTATTTTAGATACATACTCTTTTCTGATTCTCAACTGATGGTATCCCAACCTCAAGTCTATTTTTGAAAAGTACTTTGCACCATGAAGTTGATCAAATAAATCATCAATTCTTGGTTGTGGGTACTTGTTCTTAATTTTAACTTTATTCAACTATCGATAGTCGACGCACATTTTAAGAGACCCATCTTTCTTCTTGACAAACAGGACCGGGGCACCCCACGATGAAACACTCGGCCTGATGAAGCCCTTGTCAAGAAGGTCTTTCAATTGTTCTCTCAACTCATTAAGTTTTGTTGGAGCCATCCTATAAGGAGGTATAGATATGGGCTGAGTGCTTGGCATGAGATCAATGCCAAAGTCTATGATTCTTTCAGGAAGAAGTCCGGGAAGGTCAACAGGGAAAACTTCTGGAAATTCTCTAACAACTGGCACTGACTAAAGAGTTTGTGGTTATGATTCTGGATTAATGATATGATCCAAATAGGCGAGACACCCCTTACCGATCATTCGTTGTGCCTTAAGGTAAGAAATAAACTTACCTACAAGTGATGCTGAACTACCCTTCCACTTAAAAACTTCTTCATTTGGAAATTGGAACCTGGCTATCTTGGCATGACAATCTAACATGGCATAGCAGGAAGACAACCAATCCATACCCATGATCACATCAAAATCCACCATTTCTAACTCTGTGAGATCGGCTTTGGTATTGCGACCTTGGACTGAAACTATACAACCTCTATAGACTCTGGTAACTTCCACTGACTCGCCAACTGGAGTAGATACTAGGAATGGCTCACTAAGTTGTTCAGGTTCTAGGCCGAGGTTAATTGCAAAGTATGGAGTCACATATGAAAACGTTGAACTTAGGTCCATTATGGCATAAGCATTATGTGAGCACACTAAAAGTATACCTGTAATAACTTCTGCAGATGCCTCAGCACTCTGACGGCCAAGTGTAACAAACAAACGGGGTTGTCCCCCCTCCCTGAGTAACTCGGTCTGCGCCTCTGCCTGCTCCATGCCCAGTCTGATTATGAGAACCACGAGCCTGAGGTAGTGCAGCTGCAGTAGCTGAGGAACTAGAAGGACGAGTTAATCCACCACTAAAATTACGTTGCAACTTTGGGCAGTTGGCCTTTATCTGACTAATTTCTCCACAATGGTAGCAACCATGAGACCCGAGCTTGCACTGACCTGAATGTTGACGCTTACATGTTCCACAAATACCTTGCTGGTGTGAATGTTGCTTAGCATGACTCTGGCTATGTGAGGATGATGTTCTAAAATTCTGATTCTGGCGAGACTAATTTTCGTAACCCTGAATACGTCTTAAGGAAGACCCACCACCTCACTGATGACTAGACTGAGATTGTGCTGATGACTCTTTATTAGAGGAATCCCTTCCACCTCCACTGGATGTACCATTAAACCTGCCCATTGTCCCGGATTTCATGTTATGCTCTTTCTCTTCTCTCCTTTGTTGTCTGTCTTTTTCTAAGTGCTTGGCGAACCCCATAACAGATGAGAAAGTTGTCATTCCTACCGATGCAGCTTATGTCGTATCCTTAATGTGGTAAGACAAACCGCTAACAAACCTACGAATCTTTGCTCTTTCTATCTTAACCATGTGAGGAGCATGCTTAGTCAACCTTATGAATTCCATGTAGTACTCTTGCACATTTCTATTCCCTTGCTTGAGCTGTTCGAACTCTGTAGCCTTAGATTCCTTATCCTCTTCTGGGATAAAATTAGCCATGAAGGCCTCTTCAAATTCTTCCCAGATAGGCGGACCATCATCTTCATCTCTTTCATTTTCCCATGTCTCAAACCAAGCGTCGGCCACATCCCTAAGCTGGTAAATAGCCAGCTCCACAACTTCATCATCAAATGCTTTCACCACTCGCAGGGCTTTCTTGACACCCTCCAGCCACAACATCGGATCTTCATCAACTATAAAACCATGGAACACTAGAGGACTCAACTTTAAAAATTTATTAACTCTTAAGGACTCAGAAATTATTCTGTATATTTGATGCACGCGGAATCTCATCTCTTCTCTCGTTCTAGTTGGCTATAAAGGCTTAAACATCTCCATAGCACTGTTGACAACATTAAACAAGTGACCTATATCGGGAGATACAGTTTCCTGAGTCGGAGCTGCTTTTGGGAGCAATACTAGATCCTGGGGTACTGGATCATTATGCTCCACCTCTTTCTCATGTTCACCCCGGGGTACTTGAACCCCCTCTGTGGATTTACTCTTCCTTTTCTGGGTTGAAGCCCTTGGGCCACAATAGTAGCAAGAGTTTCTTGAGCAGCATCATGAGTGTCGGTGTCAGAGTTGCGAGTACGAGCCATTTCTACGAATTTTGGAGAAACGAATACATTAGATAATTTCTTAAAGGTAGGATCTACTGCACGATCTAAAGTATGACAAAAATAAGATTTTTCCTAAATGCTTGTAGCCTCCTGTTTATAAGTATGGTGCGTTTCATACCCATAAATAAGACTCTACTAACACGGCTTCATAGACCCCTAGGACTCCATACACCTGAGGCTCTGATACCAAATTTATCACGACCCATTTTCTAAACAAGCTGAGACCGGCACTCGATCACTAAACATGACCGAGTGAACTATCTCTGCTTATCAAACCTATTATAACTCCAAACTTTACATGCAACAAAGCAATACTCTAACCAAATACTTTTGATTAATTCAATTATTTAAATAAATCAACTCCAAAGCTTTATTCGTAGTAACTACTGAATTACTACTAAGTTATTATAAAATAACATCTGAATCTCAAACCAATGACTATGTCTATGAAGCCTCTACTATAAACTGACACACTGCTCAGGACATGACATTTCCTGGCCAGTTCTCCAAATAAACAAAGAAATAGCTAAATAAAAATGACTATAAGAATACTCCACGAATAAAAGCGGAGCTCACCAATATCACTGGAAGGGAAGGAAGTCCTAACTCGTAGCCTACTCGCCTGCAAATCTGGTTCCTACGTTGTACCGCAGACCAACGTAGGTTCCCAAAAGAGAACGTCAGTACCATCCATTTTACTCAGTGAGTCTCAACAACAGGGGAGAAACTTTAATAACATATATATTATGAACAAAGGTTATAAATGCATGCAAGACATAAAACTTATAAGATTAATTCTAAATAATTGCATAATAGCAGTTTATGAATATTTTAAAAGAATTTCTTTTCTTTTTCTTAAAAAAATATAATTCGCTTTATACTTTGGGAGACCCAACTATTTTGACATAATTCTGTCTCAATCACCGTGTGATCGGCACGGGTTCGATCCCAACCTGATCGAATGGGCTCAATCCACAAGGTGCCACTCGCTTCATGGTTCTCAGCGCTCATGTATCATACCTTAGCAGGGTTAAGTAATTTCTCAACAATGAGACCCTCGGCTCGTGTGCTCCCTACTTTGGCACAAGTAGTTTCAGGAAGTCAATTCCTTGATCAGGACCCTCGGCCTGGACGATGACCCTTTCTCAGAATAAAGGATACTCCCTAAAAGTCTTTTCTTTCTAAATCTTCTTCTTGTGACTTTTCAAGTCTAAATCTTTTCTTTATAGAACATTATGTACATACTCATATTGGTGTCCTTAAATATAAAGCATGGCGTAATAATGAAATAAACATATAAAAATATTTCTAATGATTCTTGCTTCTTCAAAATTTTCAATATGAAAATAGCATATAAGAACAACACAAAAATAAAATAAAAAAAAATCTGAAAATTTCAGCACATATAGCGTAGTAGATCATCTCAACTTTTGCTAGAACAATTCTAAATTAATGGGTACTTACTCGCTCTAATTAAATAAAGATAAACTCTTTTAAGCAATTCATCAAACACCTTGTATGCGTGCTTTTGTGAGTTAAACCACTTTAGAGAAATTATATCAGCTCGCCTCAAAACTTCTCGAGCCAATACGTAGGCTCCAATCCAATTGACACCAGTCAAACAATCGATTCTACAATAATCACTGTATTTTAATTAATTATAAAGTATTACACCTTAATATGAAATTTATTATTGATATAGAGGAAGAAGGGAATTACCTATCCAATTCTACTTACTACTACTTTAGGGTAATTAACAATAGGGAACTTTATATACCTAAGTTCACGAACTAGTGATTTGTAAAGAACCCTAAATTTTACGTTGCATGCGTGATAAAAAGCATGTGTTTTGCTGGTTCTGTTCGTGCGACGAAACAGAATATTTCTCTATTTCACTCGTATAAGTATTTCAATCCTTTTGGGTTCTAAAATCCTTTTATGGGATTTACTGCTTTAGTTTGTCCCCCTGTTTCCTTTTTTATTGTTTTATTGCTTTTAATTTTTATTTTATTTTTTTGTTTTGTTTTCACTTAACTAATAATTAATGATACTCATTTTTAATAATTAACAATATTAAAACTGTTAATATTTTTCTAATTGTATATCCAATTATCTCTCTCTCTCTCTCTCTCTCTCTCTCTCTCTCTATATATATATATATATATATATATATATATATATATATATAAATAATAAAAATAATAATTTATTTCTATAGTTAGCGTGTCTCGAAACTTTTAAAAATTTGAGGAGTATTACAGTATGTAAATACAATAGCAAAAATAGGCATTAAAAAGGGAATTCCAGCTAAGGTTGATATGTATTTAACTGTATTCACGTGGACTTATCGTGAATACAATAAGGCATTTGTGTAAAATCTGGTAGGTTTAACTAGTTAAAAATGAAAAGGAAACCAAATCACACGATATTCTCCTAACTTAACTCAACAAACAAAAACTATTACCCATTAATCTGTATTATTCTATTCACGATTCCAAAAAAAATAAAAAATAGAAAACAAGAGCAACATGTGATCGAAGTTCTTCCATTCACTTCTCCCCTTTCTCTGTTCACGGTTCTCAATTCGACCACGAAAAATTACGATTGATATAAATTGTATACAAAATACGGTATACTTCCTTTATACATATGACAAGTTTAACAGTGTTGTTGCGTGATTCTGGAAAGTGGAACAATGAGGGCAATTACGTCAATTTTTCAATTGAGGGAATACTTATAAAGGAGTATGCGTCGTACAATGATTTGGTTACTTCAATTTTTAATCAACTGGGCATAGATTTGAGCTCAAAGTCCATTAAAATTTAATACAAAGTAGAAGGAAATTGCACGCCAATAGAAATACACAGTGATATCGGTTACAGGATGTATGTAGAGTTGAAAAAAGAGAACAGAGAATTGTGGATGTATCCTTTGTGCATAACAACTATTGAAAAAGAACTTGTATCCGGATAATCAATGCGACATTGTGCAAATAGACGAAGCAGTTCAAAGGTATGATTCCGATACAGATGATACACTGCTCTAGATTTTGTCAATTCAGGAGAAGCAATTGGGTGTTCGAACTGGACAAGGATTTGGTATTTGAAAAACTAATCAAATAGAGGTTGTGGCTGGACCAGTGTATAAGGATAAGGCTATATTGAAAGAGGTGATGGAGAATTACGCTATATCTCAAAGGTGTCAATTCCGGGTTGATAGGTCAAATGCTGTCAGGTTTGCGTGTATTTAATTTTATTTTATTTTTATATTTTCTATTATTGGTTCAAGCTGTAAGTTGAATGTTGATGTATTTATGTGTATTTGTGGATTTCCACTTGATTATCACTTATGTGCTTAAGATATATTTGTTTATGGTCCTTAAATACGTGTCTTCATATGTATTTTACTAGATATAAGACATTACAGTGTCTCTAATTATTTTGTCTACTATGATTTTAAGTGTATGCATATAAAAATAGTTTTATTCAATTGTATTCATTGTATTTAAATGCATATAACTATAATTGAATTTAATAGTATATATATATATATATGTCAGAATGTATTCGTGTGTACAGTCATGCATTTTTTTGAAAATGCATAATGATTAATTCTTTGCTATGCATTATTATGTATTTCAGAATATTGTGAATGGAGGTTTAAGGCTTCAAGCATTAACAAATCAGAACTATTCAAAGTGAGAGAGTTCATTGATAACCATACATGTCCGCTGAAAAGTTGTATGGGCATCGAAAGGCAAGTAGGAGCCTTATAGGTGGTATGATTAGGCCTAAGGTTACTAATCATAAGAGAAAATACACCCCAAAAGATATTGTTGATGATGTGTCAGATTTAGGTGTAAATGTTAGCTATATGTTGGCGTGGAGGGCTAAAGAAAATTGAAGATATTTTCTTTTCCTATTTGTATTTGTACTTGAAAATAATTTATTTGGAAGGATCCATTGCATTGACATGTGAACATTATTTCTTTATAGTATGTGAAAAAGTGACCTTTGTCACAGGAAACATGAGATAACTTCAGTGCACTAGCTGTTTTATGTGGGAAATGGATATCAAAACTGTTGTGAATGATTAAGTAAATGATAAAAAATGTCATGGCATCATAGGTTAGTAATAGCTAGCTTAAATAATGGCAAAATATAACCACAAGGAAAATGGGACATTGAAGATGTTGTGTGAGGTCTGGTGAGCAACTGCTGGTTCTGGTTTCGAAGTACCTCTGCAAAACATGGAACAATTTTTGGAAGGTACTCTTAGTTGAGACTAGAAATTTGTGTCTGGCCTGCAAAGCCGAGAAAATTGATAAACATCCTAGGTATAAATGCATGAGATTACATGGTAGGCAATAAAGGAGATTGCAGGTTTTGCGTAAGTGTTGGATAATTGATTACAAAACCAATTAATGTATCCAACACAAAACACCTTGAAGAAGGCTTTAAGAGGTCAACTGGCTGCCTATTGAGAAGCTTTGTGAAATTTATAATGACAACATAAGCTTGCAATACAAGAAACATTTAGAAGTCCTCACTAAAGATTACACTGCCTAGACAGCTATTCAATCCACACAATATTCTCGCACATATTTTTGTCTCAGGCTCCTGCATGAGATAGCAATCAATGTATTGCACAATAAAAAAAAACGAAATTAAAGGCAACCGAATATAAAGTGTCCCTCAAGCCCAAGAATATGTAGCCGGACAATTGCTTGAAGCATAACTTGTTTCCACCTTGAGCAGTCCCTTTCTCTACCGCCAGTTTAGCAGAACACAACAGGATTGACATTACTTAGCCCACAAATTATAACATGGGATAAGGAATTGAAGAAGTAACAAAACAAATAACATCACATGAAATCATGAGAATCTTTACCATCGATAGCATCATCCCTCGACATCATTGTCAATATAGAATTTCAGAAGTGGAACTAAACTTGAAGCAGTCTGTTTCACTTTTTCTTAAATAGGTAACAGTATATTTATCAGCAACCATTTTTACAAAATCTTTAAACAATAACTTGTTCATCTTACAAGGAACTACTTACTAGGAGTAAGTACAGAGAATTCCAATAAGTCTAGTAAGGATTCAGCATCTTCTACAAAGTTTTATTTACACCAGAAATATATGGCTATTACACAGTTCATCTTAAGTCTCTGTGTAGAGCTACTACTATTTTCAAAACATCTTGTATTTCTCACTCCATACAGTCCACCATACACAAGCTAGGATAGATTTCCACCTCTTATTCCTTACACTGCCTCCGGCTTTGTTCCAGCACTTCAGCATATAAATAGTGGACTCTGGCATGACTCATTTCCCACCAAACATGCTCAAGAAAATCTGCCACAGTTGACCAGTCACTTCACAATGTAAGACAAATGACTGTCGTTTTCAGCACACTCCTGACATAAAAAGCATCTTGAACTTGACAGTATTCCCCTTCTTTGCAGGTTTTCATGACTAAGGCCTGCTCTCCGTCCTACCAACCAAGAGAAACATCTCACTTTAACAGCAGTCCTAGCTTTCCAACTATTCTTTCAAGGCCATCTTGTGTCTAGTTGTCCAGTAACAGTTAATGTATTATATGTTGATTTAAGTGTGAAACACTTTCTGCCATTACCTTTCCATATCATGAAATCTCTAGCGTCAGTTGTGCCTTTGAACATGTCCAGCACCTTGAAGAACTCAGTAATTCTATCCACCTCCCGATCATTCAGCACTCACCTAAAAAGTATATTCCAGCTTGTAAGCTCCAATCTTCAATAAAAGCATGTGGTATCCTGCACAAACTGAATAGATCTGAGAAAACTTCTTTTAGTGGGCCATGCAAAGCAATCCGTTTCACGATTTAAGCCATAAATTGGGTATCGCCTATTAACTTTAAACTCACTCAACACAGCATGGAATAAAACAAACGTGCAAGCTTTATTCATGCTAACTTGGGAAATCCATGGGTAGATAATGTGCAGGTCTTCCTCCAATATTTGAGCATATAACCGAAGGGTACAGGTGGTAGATATCCCGTCTAGGAAGCCACTTCCTTTCATGCATATAACTTCACCCCGAAGTTTGACTTTGTGTATACTGCAAAAAGCGAAACTTAAGTTAGATTTTTAGAACCCCAATAACCACTCTATCTAGCAGTGTTAGTATACAAATTCATGAGAATTTAGGAGCACCTAGTTGCTAGGGTGCTTTAGGGTTTATAGCAACGTAGCGGCACTATTGGTGTGCAGGATTTTGTCGCCGCGGTGCATCTACATTGTTATTAACACGACGTTTGTAAAATCTCGCTCGCCCTCTTCCTCGGGTTGGAATTGCTTGCTCCATAGGCTTATCATCCACAGAACCAATAGTTGTAACACAAGAGGCCTCTAAAGTCAACTGGCTAGGGGTATTGTCATAGTTAACCTGTCGATCAGGACGGGCAGGGGAGTGGTGTATGTCGTCATCATCAAACACGTCTCCAAAATTATTCATATCAAACTGCTGAGACGGTGGGATCTGATAAAGTACAAGTTGAATGTCAACATTATGCAATTCAGAACCATCCCCATTCCCAAATTGTGTTGAACTAGATGCCATATCAAAACGGGGTTCTGCAAACTGTGATGAATCCATACCAAGCTCAGCTTCAACATTCAAATTTCCATCACCCTTAACAGAACCACCTGCACCACGATCGCGCTCCAAATCCGAATTTGTATTAGACATTTCAGACCTTTCTTCAACATTAGTTGCTGCTATCATACGTCTCTTTTTGCGTCTCCCTGCCCTTCCACGTTTATGTGGATTAACAGCATGATCAACTACAAGCTGCTCAACTGGAACATACATTGGCTGAACAAGAAGCCTCTCAGCCTCGATCGCTGCTGTCAAACCATCACTGCACATCTCCATGATTTTCCTTCCTGCAACCTCCATTGATGGTTGTTGTCGCAATTCAATCCCATATTGATATATCATATGCAACTGACGCGCCTGGAATTGCAACATTGAGGATCATTATTTTTCTAATACAAACTAATAAAACCACAGCTGACATGATAGTTAACTAGCTCATCAACCTTTTCCTCCTGTATTTTTGACAAAAAATAAGGCCCACAAATACACCGAAAAAGTTAAGGTATAAATGATGTGAAAATACAAAGAGCAGTAATAATTCAACCTACGTTTCTGCCAAGAGACATGCTATCAGCAGCTATCCAAAAGTTACACATGCCAGAAATTATTATGAGATGGAAAAAAACAATCAAAAAGCAAAAGTTTGCTGGGCATAAGGCTGAAAAAGGTAGAGATGTATTCCAGGATACAATGAAAACCAACTTTGAACAATTTCAGATATCTATCAAAATATACACCTAGAGAATAGGTTCAAAAATTATAATATATCACTGGTGCGCACTATATAATATATCAAATGAACTAATTAGCTGGTTTTTCTGACATAAGAATGAATTCCACAGAAAATGATACATTATATAAAAAATGCGATTAACATATCTTAATGCAAAGTACATACCATAACCTCGGCCACTGGTGCAAGGGATGCATACACTTTTGGAAATCGGAAACTGGGATTTCCGATAATCTGTCGAGTAATCCGACGATACCAGACAAGGTAATCATCATCATACGCAACGGGTCCATCTGCTAGCCGGGCTTCACAAACTCGGTTAGCACGATCATTCCAGAAAAGTATGGGCCTCGCATGTTCTCTAGCCCAATCTGTGTTTTGTCGGCCCCGACGATCATGCATGTCGTGATTGTCTGCAAAATTGCAGGAAACGGGTATGAATTGACGCATACCGAATTGTCTGAGTACCCTGTTGGGCTGATGCATCTCCAACACGTCCCAACATAGGAGCGGCACCACAGCACGCCAAAAGTACTCTCCTGATCGACAATACTCCGGAAGATTCTCCGTCATGTCTGGAGTATACGGCTCCCAAACAAACTGTGGGGAAAAATAACAAACTATTAGCCATAAAAAGAATATAACACTTGCTATAGAACATATATAGAGCTGATAAGTTATACATGTTCATCAACGAGGTTATCTAGCTGGTCCCGAAACAATGGCAACACGTATTGCGTCGTATGTGTCCAACTAAGCTGAACGTTCCATTTACATGCGTGCGGTGGACCAGGGAGATCATTCGAGAATGTAATAGCACCCTCTCTTGCCTGACGCCTGTCTGGATGAACCATCTTCAGCCTCTCCCATGCCCATACCTAAGTATATCAAAAATAAATAATAAAATTAATTTTATATTAAAATGAAAATATAAATAATCATATAAATAAATACATGCCTGTAAAAGTGGTATGAAGCCACATAACTCATTGTTTTTTGGTCGGGAAGCTCTACACAATGCACGGTACAAGCACGCCAACACAGCACTACCCCAACTATACGTACCAATCTGTGTGATGTCATCAAGCAGCGTCAAGTACATTAACTTAACCTTGTTTCCTGATGTGTCAGGAAACAGTATACCCCCGATCATCCATAACATATAGCACCTAGCCCTCTGATGTACAACTACCTCATCTGCATCATCATCCAGCAAAGGCAATTGCTCCATGTATGTAGCTAATGCACTAATCTCAAGCCTACTACCAAATAAACAACCACTATGCGGTCTAAAACCAAGCAACGTGTCGCACATATCCTGCCACTCTTCGGTCTTTCTTGTACTATCAATGCCCAATACTGGCCTTCCCTCTACTGGCAATCCATACAAAATAGCTACATCCTGTAGCGTAATAGTGGCTTCCCCAACTCTTAGGTGAAAAGTATGCGTCTCCGGACGCCATCTCTCAACAAGAGAAGTAATAAAAGCATGGTCTAATTGTATACGTCCTACTCGATAGACCCCGTAAAATCCTGCATCAATTAATATTTGCAGGACACGTTGATGAATGGGACGATCATGAACCAAATTCCAAAAATTACCATCTGATCGTCTACATAAAATAGGCTTTTCCACCTCACCATTCCATACGTCCTTCGACCTGTGATGGTTTTGTCTTGTCAGTACACTATGGTCTAACGGCCCAGGATGTAGCTGTATCAACCTCTGATCCTCCATGTGACTGAACCTATACATATAATAAATCGTGTTAGGTTACTTTTCAAACATGCATCAATAGATCAATAAAGCTATACAGATAAATCCTGTCGACCAATGAACCATCAGTCAATGACCAATAGACATATACCAAAACCTACCATGATTTACTCTATATAAAGGGAACAACATCCTCATTTGTTCATAGTTAAAACTACCCATCCCTCTCATTCAAATTAATTGAGTTTCTAGTAAAATATTTAACCATGCCACAAAAAACATTTTTGCATTGCAGTTTAGCAAAAAAACATAAGGGAGAAGGTAGCTTGAGGAACCCTCAAGGAAGGAGTGAAATTTAAACACGATTGAGCCTTATCTCGAACCTAACATGCTTGGTTGCTATTTGGACATTGTCGGTGATAAATGGTATGATAAATTTTTTCAGAACGAACCAATATCTTTCAATCAAACCCTCGGAATCACGGGTCATATTATAGAGGGTGAGGTACACTCTTGGAAACCTGAAGGGATACGTATATGCCTATATGGGGAGAAACTCTGAAGTGGGTTGAGTTATACTCTAAGCGGTGCGCTCGGTGCGCTTAGGAAGTGTTACTTCGATGGAACAGTCTTCCAGTTCTAAAAGCTATATCACCCACATACCAACCAAATCATTTTCTAGATGGAGGAGCAGTAATTCAACTTTTGTCAAAAGGAATTCTTGAAATGGAAAAGTCAGTTTCATGCATTGGAAGACATTAAGTTTTGGAAAGGAGATGAAGAAGAGTATTGGGGTCTCTTGGAGAATGAAAAATAGCAGTGCGGCAAGGACTTAAAAAGCATTTGCCAGAAACATTAGATTATTATTCAACTATTGGAAGCCATATTGCTTCAAGAATAAAGCGAGCAATTATCTCGACAATAGACAAGAGATTAGAGAGCTTGAGGAAACCCTTGGACTTAATTATGACGATTATAGTTGGGGTCGAAATCCATCAGAAGAAGAGGAAATAGAGGAAGAGGAAGAAGACCAAATGTAAGTGGTGTCCGGTAGCGAAGAGGATGATTAGCATATTGTACTAGAATTATGATGTGGTGCCCTAAGCTATTATCTTGTTTCTATAAGGTGGCAAGGAAGGAACCGAAACTGGCGGTCACGGTAGCTAAAAACGCGGCTTTTGGTCGCATGTACGAGGAATTGGGGGAGAAAGGCGGGGACAAAAAGTTATTCCGGTTAGCCAAAGTAAGGGAAAGGAAGGCGCGAGACCTGGACCAAGTTAGGTGCATCAAGGATGAGGATGGCAGAGTCCTGATGGGGGAGTCTCAAGTCAAGCAAAGATGGCAGGCGTACTTCCGAGATCTTCTCAACGAGGAGGGGGACCAAAGCATAGAACTAGGGGAGCTGGGGCATTCAGAGCGTCATAGAGACCTAGGGTACCAAAGGCGCTTTAGGGTGGAAGAGGTCGTGGGGGCTTTGCGTAGGATGAGTAGAGATCGAGCGACCGGGCCAGACGAAATCCCGGTGGAGTTTTGGAAATGTATGGGTAAGCCAGGAGTGGAGTGGCTCACCAGGTTGTTCAATGCGATCTTCGGGACCAAAAGGATGCCGGAAGAGTGGAGGTGGAGTACAGTGGTGCCCTTGTATAAGAACAAAGGGGATATCCAGTGTTGCAACAACTATAGGGGCATCAAATTAATAAGTCACACCATGAAGGTCTGGGAGCGGGTGATCGAGGCCAGGGTGAGGGAGTCGACATCTATTTCCGTGAACCGGTTCGGTTTCATGCCGGGTCGGTCCACTACAGAAGCTATCCACCTTGTCAGGAGATTGGTGGAATAGTTTAGAGATAAGAAGAAGGACCTGCACATGGTGTTTATCGACTTGGAGAAGGCGTATGACAACGTCCGTAGGGAGGTGCTATGGAGGTGCCTGGAGGCGAAGAGCGTGCCGGAAGCCTACATCAAAGTAATTAAGACATGTACGATGGAGCTAAGACTAGGGTCAGGACAGTGGGTGGTGACTCAGACCATTTTCCGGTGGTTATGGGGCTCCATCAAGGATCTGCGCTTAGCCCTCTCTTGTTCGCATTGGTGATGGATGCTTTGACGCGGCATATTCAAGGGGATGTGCCTTGGTGTATGCTATTTGCTGATGACATAGTGTTGGTAGACGAGACGAGGGTCCGAGTTAACGGGAGACTAGAGGAATGGAGACAGACTCTCGAGTCTAAGGGCTTCAAACTAAGCAGGTCCAAGACAGAATATCTGGAGTGCAAGTTTAGCGCTAAGCCGAGCGAAGTGGGAGGGAGCGTGATGATTGGATCCCAGGCCATAGCCAAGAGGAATAGTTTTAGATACCTTGGATCGGTGATTCAGGGGGACGGGGAGATTGACGGGGATGTCACCCACCGCATAGCGGCGGGGTGGTCGAAGTGGAGGCTTGCATCAGGAGTCTTGTGTGATAAGTAAGTGCCACAGAAACTCAAAGGGAAGTTTTATAGAGCTGTGGTTATACCTGCCATGCTGTATGGGACGGAGTGTTGGCCGGTGAAGAAATCTCATGTCCAGAGGATGAAGGTTGCGGAGATGAGGATGCTTAGGTGGATGTGCGGGCTCACCAGGTTAGATAGGATTAGGAATGAAGTTATTCGGGAGAAGGTGGGAGTGGATGAAAAGATGCGAGAGGCGAGGCTTCGATGGTTCGGGCATGTGCGGAGGAGAAGCCCCGATGCCCCGGTGAGGAGTTATGAGCGGCTAGCGGTGGTCGGTGTGAGGCGAGGCAGAGGGAGGCCTAAGAGATACTGGGGAGAGGTAATTAGGCAGGACATGGCCAGGTTGCGGATTTCCGAGGACATGACCCTAGATAGGACAGCCTGGAGATCCAGTATAAGGGTTGTAGGATAGGGGCTTCTAGAGCTTTCGTACTCTTTTCCCGGGGTGGGTGAGGCGCGGTAGGGCCACCCTTAGAGGATTAGTTTGCATTCTCTTATGGTAGTCATTTCTGATAGCTACTGTTTTAAGATTATTGCATGCCGATTTATTTATGGTACATATATCTCTTATAGTTAGTTAATTATTTATGCGATGTATGCTGGTGTAACTAATGTTGTTTTTGTTTTTGTTTTTGTTTTCTTTTCTTTTCCCTGCGCTGAGCTCGATTGGAAACAGCCTCTCTGCCCTCTTGGGTAGAGGTAAGGCCTGCCGACATATAACTCTCCCCAGACCCCACTTTGTGGAAATAGACTGAGTTGTTGTTGTTGTTGTTGTAATGAATAAAATTTGTAGCCTTTGCAATGCTACATCTAAGAACATTTTCAAAAATCAAATCAGCCAGCAATTCTCCAAAAAATAACTATTTAATTCATTTATCTTTGATAGGATTTTGATAAGTTAAACACTAACAGAATGTATTCAGCAGATTCAGGTTTTTAAAAAAACTTACATTCAGTATTGTGAAACACTTAAATACATCTAAATATGCATTTTATCAGGAAAAGTATCGGTTTTTCTTTTAAACTAAAAAGCAGATGAAGGGGAATTGAGCAAGCATTAGCCCGAGATAAGTACAAAAACTCATAACTGACGTATATACTTAGGTTTCAGACGATTCAAGGCAATTATCAAAACCATAAAATCTGAACCACAAAGCAAACTCGACAGTAGAAATTTACACCACAAAAACAGTAAATACTACTACATAAAAAGTCAACAGCATGTAATTCAGAATTAGATAGGAACAAAACTGGAAGGGCGAATTGGCACTGTTAGGGATTTTATCTTGGACTAACATGAAGCCTCGAGAATACAGGTACCTACTTTGGTTGAAGAAGAAGAAGAAGTCAGAGGGCGTGAAAACTGGCAATGAAGTTCTGTTCGTCGGAAGGGGCCGGCGGATGGTTTCAGATAGCAGACCGAGGGGGAGGAGCACTTTATTTCTAAATACCTTATACGATGTCGTCCTTTTCTTTTTTCTTTGTATGATATGTTAAATGTTAAATTTGGTAAATGGCCAAAAACATTGGAGGAATAAACAGACATTTTTTCGGTGTTATATAAGGTTATTGTTACGAATAGAATTATATTTATAGTGAATGTCTATTTTGCGGAGAGTTTTACTTTGTGACTAAGTCATATTTATCCTATAAATAGAGGGGTAGCCCTATTGTAAATTATCCCAAAATTCAATAAGAATTTCATCTCTCTCTTTCTCTAAAATATTGTTCTTCTTCTTTATTATTTCATAACACGTTATCAGCATGAGACTCTAACTAATTGAGTAAAAGCTTTGGGATTGAGCACAATGATTATCAATTGTTCCATGAACTTCCTTCATGATTAAATTTTTGATTTAAGGTAAGCGTTTTACTTTATTTTTCTCTTTTATTCTATAATTTAATTTTATATACAAGCAAAGATCAAAGTTTGATTATAACTCTAATGGAGTTTGTAAGAAATTATAACCATCTGAAGTGGTAAAATTTCTATGTCTTGCCATGATTAAATTCATGTATAATTGTGGGCAAAGAATTGAAAACTCATCCCATTGAATTTGCTCCATTCTTATTCCCTTTAGAGAATGTGATAACAGTATGTAATAAGTCTGAAAGAAGACAAAATTATTACCATGAATAATCAATGGATATGGACGTGACAATAGACGGAATTATATCGTCATTATTATGGTAATGAGAACAATAAGTATTCTCAAAATAATCCTTCACTCTGTGAAAGAAATATTTGTCATCGATTTGACATGAGATTTTGTAAAGCACATATAGATGATTATGCTCCATTCATGATGTGAATGTGACAACATCCTACTTATAAATACATATTTATTCTTCAAAGAATATGAACGTACTAGTGGTAGTGAATATACCACCCTCACCTCTAGAAGAAGGTTTGAGATGATACCATAAATAATGTCATTATTATGGCATGTGTGGTCATTGGCCACGTACCTATTGTACGCCAAAATATTTTAGCATTGTGATTATTACAAGACAACAGTAATGCAAGAAACAGATCTTGCATATAATTTTGACCATACACATAATGGTATAATTTTCTCTTTAAAAGAGATATTCACCACATGGATGTTGATGAATCTGTGGTAGTACAAAATTAATTGAGAGCTTTGGAAAAGCCAATTATTACTATTTGGAGAAACACAATTAATTACCAATAAGGTATTGTGTTGTAGTACGTCTCAAAGAAACTTATTCAGTTGCTAAAGTACATGCGAAAACAGTTGATTATATTGAGACTATAAATAAAGGAAAGATTTAATATCTTCTATTACTACAACTTGTAACGGGGTAATATGTATGTGAAAAGTTACTCGCTTTATTCTCCATTTTGTACTACATAAACAAAAGAATATCACATTGAAGTGAATATTTATTGATATAAAAACCCATATCATAATAAACTTGGAGTTTATTCATAATTGTACATATCATGGTGTAAACCTGAAGTTTATCAATATTAATAATTTATTCAGTTGGCATAATTGATTTACCCATATCAATTTAAGTATGATGTGCAAAAAAATAAAGAGAATTCACATGGGTAAATATTAAAGAACTAGAAAGTTCTTTACGAATTCTTTTATGTGCCTGTTCTTATTAATTAATATACCAACTGAAAGTGGGATTGAATCCCACGAATGCTGGAAATATCAAAGGTGAATATGGGCCCATTCACTAGCCATGTATACCACATAAGATGCATCTATGAGATGGTTACATGTGCAATTATTATTAACCCGCAACCTGGTCGGTGTGTGCGAGGTAACTTGCTCAATAATTTAATTTAGAGCATAATTTCCAAATTTTCTATTCAAGAAGTTCATCTTGATAAGTTGGTTTACATCACAGCTGGTTTAGCAAAATGATTTATTGAGTGCCTCCACTTAATAGCTAAACTTGCTTATGAGAATAAAGTTTATATATATATCAGTTTGATATACGTTATATACGAAAGTATATTATTTTTCTCCCCTCACAAGTGGTTCAGGGTCAGGAACCAAATAATTCTATCTTATTATTATTATTGATGTGCGGTGTATATTTTGATTAACACCATAACGCACAAAGATGAGTTCTCAAAGTTGAGGAAACAAGTTAGTTTTTTCTAACATGAGGGGGAGACAAGATACAACAGTTGAGAAAACGTTACATGGAATGAATTATCATTTATACATCTAGATCCTCGAATAAAATTATATGAACTTGAAGTTCATAAAAGGATAATTCATGTGCAATTTATTGCAAAGCATGCCAGACGCATTTGCTGACCCAAATAAAGTAACTATATTCTCATTACAAATGCTTATAATAAGCCCTAGAAGGACAAAGTCTATGGTAAGCTTAAAGCATATAGACAAATCAGTTTCAAATAAACTTCTTGATAAAGAAGATGAGCAAATGATAATAATAAAGGAGGCAAGTGATCAAGAAGATCACGTGACATAACACTTCATAATATCTCATGAGAGATTCAGGTACCCGAATATATGAATGAAAAGATCTCTATGTTATGTCATTATGAAAATATATTGAAACTGATATAAAATCTTTGTCAGCGTCAACCTTCAAGAAGCTAAGTGCACAAGATTGGGATGCGAAGGCTTAAGGATGTGAATTGATGCTCTCAGCATGGGGGGTTAATGCGCGTTACACTCTTTTTCCCTTACAAGGTTTTGTCCCACTGGGTTTTCCTTGCAAGATTTTTAACGAGGCAACCAAAAGGCGTATTGTAGATATGTGTACTCTTTTTCCTTCTCTAAAATTTTTTTTCCCACTGGGTTTTATTTTAGTTAAGGTTTTAACGAGGCACATTATCATTGAATAGACATTCAAGGGGGAGTGTTAAGAATAGAATTCTATTTAGAGTGAATGTCTATCTTGTGGAGAGTTTTACTTTGTGACTAAGACATATTTATCCTATAAATAGAGGGGTCTTACCCCATTGTAAATCATCCCAAAATTCAATAAGAATTCCCTCTCTCTCTTTCTCTACAATATTGTTCTTCTTCTTTATTATTTCATAACAGTTATCCAATTTCTATTTTAAGTCTCTAAATTATTACTAGTAATTCTTAAACTTAACAAAACCAAGAAAAGAGAAGTAGAATAGCTGTTTCGCTAAAATTGAAAAGTAAATTATACTAAAATAATTTATGTGTTATAAAATAAAAACTGTAAAGTAAACATAAGTATAGAGAGATTCATATATTATTCGAATTCAAATTGATGTACGTAATGAAATAAAAACCCTTCTATTTATAGAAGAAAGGAAGTTGTTGTGTAAGTTGCTACTGCAAGCTGCTGTGTAAGCTGCTCTTATTAAAGGTGTTAAACGAGTGGGCCGGGCCGGGCCAAGTCCATTTTTTTTAAACCGTACGGGTTTGAAACCGGGTCGGTTTCGGGCCCACTCTTAACGGGTTTAATGGGTTGGGTTATTTTCGGGTAAAAATTGAACCGTACGAGTTACGGGTTAAAGGGGTGGGGCGGGCCGGGTTTAATGTATTTTTAATTTTTTTTTTGTAATTTCATATAACTATTATAATTTATTTTAATACTTCGTATTAATTTAAGTAATACAAAGTAAATGAGAAAAATCTGCGGTTATAAAGTTTCAATTTAAGACTTTAAGTTTGAATTTCAAAATTAAAGTTTCAATTTAAGACTTTAAGTTTGAATTTCAAAATTAGAGTTTCAATTTAAGACTTTAAGTTTGAATTTCTAAATTAAAGTTTCAATTTAAGACTTTAAGTTTGAATTTCTAAATTTGTAACGACCCGGCCCGTCGTTGCGGGAATTACCACCCCGTTACCTTGCATTCACATATCTTATGCTTTTATATCAGTATTAGAGTATATCGGGTGAGTTAGGAGTGATTTGGATTGAAAATGAAGCAAATAGTATATTTGAAGAAAGCTTGAATATGGGAAGTCAACCTAGAGTTGACTATTGAGTTAGAGTGCTCGGAACCGGATTCTGATAATTCAACTAGTTCCGGGGGATCATTTATGACTAAGGAGAGCAATCGAAATTGAATTCGGAAGTCCGGTGTAGTTTTAGGCTTGAATTGGCAAAGGTTGAATTTTGGCGAAAACCGGATGGTAGGTGATATTTTGATCCGGGGGTCGGAATGGAATTCCGACAATTTCTATAGCTTCGTTATGTGATTTTGGATATGTTTGCAAATTTTCAGGTCATTCGGACATCGTTTGATCGGGTTTTGGATCGAATGTTAGTTTTGAAAGTTTTGAAGAAACTTAGGCTTGAATTCATGAGTAAATGGTGATTTTGATGTTTAGTATGGTATTTTTATGATTTGAACAAGTCCGTATCATGTTTTGGAGTACGTTGGTGGTTTTTGTTGGGGTCCCGGGGGCCTCGGGATGGTTTCGGACCATCAACCGGGCATTTGGACTTGGCAAAAATCTGCAGAAAAAACTGCAGGTTCTGTCCGGGCATTTAAGCCTTCGCGTTCGCGTGGCATGGGCCGCGTTCGCGAAGGCCAGGTGGATCGTGCATCACGTTCACGATCAGGTGCATCGCGTTCGCGTAGGACAAGAGCCTTGTGCTTCGCGATCGCGTTCCTGGTGTCGCGTTCGCGTAGGTCAGTTGGAGTGAACCATCGCGTTCGCGTGACTGGAAGTCGCGAACGCGTAGAAGAAATTTGGGCGGATGGGAGTTTGAGCATCGCGAATGAGTGGTTGGCGTTGCGTTCGCGAAGAGTAACTGGAAAATGAGCATCGCGAACGCGTGGGAGCTCACGCGAACGCGTAGAGCAAATTGCTCTGGCAGTGAATAAAATCACACAACAGAGAGGTCGCGGGTTTATACCCCAAAAACACAATTTTGAGCCCTAGAGAGAAGAAAACTCGAGGAAATCACTAAGAAATCATCGGGTATTCGTCGGAGGTAAGATTCTTGACTCAAAAGCATCATTTTATGGTAGGATTAACATCAATCTTCATGAAATTGGGTAGAAATCTTGAAGAATTGTGGCCTAGGTATTAAAAACGGGATTTTGAGTTTTGGAAGGCCATTTGAACTCCGATTTTGATAAATTTTATATGCACGGACTCGTGGCGAGACGAGGATCGCGTTGGTACTAATTTCGGAATTTTCCGAGCAGTGGGCCCGGGGTCGGGTTTTACCAACTTAGTGTATTTATGCGAATTTCATGTAAATTGAAATGGGTTATGATTCTTTGACCCGTATTTGATATAATTATTGTGGTTTGACTAGATTCTACGCACGAGGGAGCTAAATTCAAAGGAAAAGGCATCGTGGACGAGTCTACGACCGGCTAGAGGTGAGTAGTTTGTGTATATGGTAGCTTGAGGGTTCGAAACCCCGGCTTAGCACATTGTGACGCTAGTAGGGCGTGGCTCGCACACCGTGGCAGGTGCGGGATTGATTGTGACTGGGGATTGAGACTTGGTCCATCCCGGAAATGAATAATATGTTATTAGTGTTGGAAATACACTGTATTTGATATATTTGTGGGCGGTAAGCCTTGTTTGGGGCCTTGTGCCGACCTGTAGCGTCCTTAGAGGACAATATTTATGTGATAACTATATTTGCTTAAATCACTGATCTCAGTCCTGGAAATTGAAATCACCTTTTTGAAATGTTAAGTCACCGGTTTTTGGCAAATTAAATAAAAGTTAAGTATTTTTCATAAATTATGAACTGGAAATTGGGAATTTAGAAGAATGAACTATTTTTGTCACTTATTTGATTTATGTGGACTGAGGATGGATCGGGCTGCACGCCGCAGCGGTTGATATAAGGATCGGGCTGCACGCCGCAACAGTATCTGCGCTTGGGCTGTAGGAGCCCCTCCGGAGTCTGTACACACCCCGAGTGAGCGCCGTCGACGTTAAATTGGATCGGGCTACACGCCGTAGCGGTTATGTGCATTGCATTGCATCTTTATTTGTTGAATTACTCGGTGGTAGCTGTATTGTACTGTTGATGCTAGTTCGTAGGAGATTCGAACTGTAGTTTAGCTTCATTATGTGGTAATCTGTGGATTTCTTATTTTCAGCTGCTGTTATATATTTATTACTCACTGAGTACTTAGTACTCACCCCTACTCCCTGCACCTTTTGTGTGCAAACTCACGTACTCAGGAGCAGTAGACAGGCATTTCCAGCGTTTGCGGTGTCATATCGAGTTGCTGAGGTAGCTGCCTACGTTCGCAGAACCTAGCTTCTCCTCTCCTTTCCCAGTTGTTATTTTGTATTTTGTATTCAGACTTGAGTATTTCTATACAGTACTCTCTATTCCTGTTGGGTTTTGTTAGAGGCTCTAGACTTGTGACTCCGGATCTTTGGGAGTGTCAGTATTTTGTTCATTATTATTATTATTGGAGTTCTTAAACTCATATATTCTTCTTGGGTTGTCCATTTGGGACTGGTATTCGATGTAATCAGAAATTGTTGGTCTGGCTGGCCTAGCTTGATTGTTGGGCGCCATCACGACCGGATTTGGGTCGTGACAAGTTGGTTTCAGAGCCTAGGTTATTAGGACTCGCGAGTCATGAGCCGGTTTAGTAGGCTTTCACGGATCGATACGTAGACGTCCGTATTATCCTCGGAGGGCTACAGAAATGTTAGGAAAAACCTCATTTTCTTGGATTCATATCGTGCGATTTGTGTTATCATGAAATTAAATTTTTCCATATTCTATTCTCTCGCAGATGGCGAGAACACGTGCTAGTGGACGTGGCGGACGACCACCATTGGCACCCAGAGGCCGTGGTCGTGGTAGAGGTAGGGCAGCAGTACCAGCACTTGCTGACCCACCAGCTGACTAGACTCAGGGTCAGATTCCTGCACCAGTGGCCCGACTCAGGACCAGATTCTAGCGGTAGACGCTCCGGCAACTCAGGTTCAGGCACCGGCAGTGCCCATTGTGATACCGGGTCTTCAAGAGACCTTGGCTCATATCTTATCCGTATGCACAGGCTTGGCTCAGGTAGTTGCAGCTACTGCTGCAGTATCTTCTTCATAGGCAGGGGGAGGAAATCAGACCCCGTGGCTCGCACACCCGAGCCGGTTCGGCCCAGTTGCGCCCGTTGCACCGGCTCCTTGCTTATATGGTTCCAGCTATGCCCGACGATGAGCAGCGTCGTTTGGAGAGATTTGAGAGGCTACAGCCTCCGACATTCAGTGGTGCTGAGGGCGAGGACGCCCAGGGTTTTCTTGACAGATGTCAGCGCATGCTTCGCACCGCGGGTATTCTAGAGTCCAGTGGTGTTTCATTCACCACTTTTCAGTTCACAGGTGCAGCATTTCAGTGGTGGGAGGATTTCGAGAGGCGTAGGCCCGCTGGGGCAGTGCCCCTCACTTGGCAGCAATTCTCCATGGTATTTTTGGAGAAGTACGTGCATCAGTCTCAGAGAGAGGAGCTGCGACGTCAGTTCGAGTGGTTGAAGTAGGGAGATATGATGGTTAATCAGTACGAGATGAGATTCACACAGTTGGCACAGGTGCAGCATTTCAGTGGTGGGAGGATTTCGAGAGGCGTAGGCCCGCTGGGGTAGTGCCCCTCACTTGGCAGCAGTTCTCCATGGTATTTTTGGAGAAGTACGTGCCTCGGTCTTAGAGAGAGGAGCTGCGACGTCAGTTCGAGTGGTTGAAGCAGGGAGAGATGACGGTTAATCAGTATGAGATGAGATTCACACGGTTGGCCCGTCATGCCATGTGGATGGTTCATACAGACAGAGAGAGGATTCGGATATTTATTGATGGCCTTATTTATCCCATCCGCATATTGATGACCAGGGAGAGAGTTTCGACAGTTACCTTTGAGGAGGTGGTTGATGCGGCCCGTCACATTGAGACAGATCGCCGCAGAGAGTGGGAGGAGAGAGAGGCTAAGAGGCCTCGTGGTACTGGCAGCTACAGTGGTGCTCCGTCTAGGGACCAACCTCAGCATAGCAGGGGTCGTTCTTTCAGGTCTCATTAGTCTGGACGAGCAGAGTCCAGTGGGGTTTCATCAGATCGTGGTCGTCAGGGCCATCAGGGTTATCAGGGTTAGCAGAGCCGTCAGCAGAGTCAGCCTGCACTGAGTGCTCTTCCAACTCAGAGCTCTGCTCCTGCTTCCTCAGCACAGGGTTCATCTGTAGCGAGGGGTCCTCAGCAACCCCTTCCTCCATCTTCAGGCCGTTGTTTTGAGTGCGGTGATTTGGGCCATATCAGGAGAGAGTATTCTCAGTGGCTTCGTAAGCGGTCTCAGCAGAGGGATCAGCCCTCGTCTTCTACTCCTGTTTCTTCAGCGCCAGCACAGTCAGCTAGGACTGGTGGCCAGGTATCCAGAGGTCGCCCTAAGGGTGAGGATCATACCGGTGGAGGCCAGGCTCGTTTCTATGCTCTTCCGGATATGAAGGATGCTAGTGCTTCAGATGCGGTCATTTCAGGTATTATCTCAGTCTGCCACAGAGATGCTTCTGTCTTATTTGATCCCGGATCCACCTATTCTTATGTCTCTACTTATTTTGCACATTACTTGGGTATGACCCGTGGTATTCTTGCCTTGCCCGTACATGTGTCTACCCCAGTGGGGGATACTGTTGTTGTGGATCAGGTATATCGATCCTGTATTATTACTATTGGGGGTCTGGAGACCCGAGTTGATTTATTACTATTGGGCATGGTAGATTTCGATGTGATTCTAGGTATGGATTGGCTATCTCCTTACCATGCGATTTTGGACTATCATGCCAAAACAGTCACACTAGCTATTCCAGGTAATCCAAGGATCGAGTGGCGTGGCTTGACTGATTATGTGTCCGACAGGGTGATTTATTATATAAAGGCCCAATGAATGATTGGCAAGGGTTGTTTATCTTATTTAGCGTTCATTAGAAATGTTGAGGCTGAGACACCCAGTCTTGATTCGGTCCCCATTATGAGGGAGTTTCCGGATGTATTTCCAGCAGACCTGCCGGGCATGCCGCCTGACAGAGATATTGACTTTGGTATTGACTTGGTGTCGGGCACTCAGCCCATTTCTATTCCTCCCTATCGCATGGCACCAGCGGAGTTAAAAGAATTGAAGGAACAACTTCAGGAACTCTTAAATAAGGGTTTCATTCGTCCGAGTGTGTCACCCTGGGGTGCACCGGTGTTGTTCGTGAAGAAGAAAGATGGCACAATGAGAATGTGCATTGATTACAGGCAGCTGAACAAGGTAAGAGTGAAGAATAAATATCCATTGCCTCGTATTGAGGACTTATTTGATCAGCTCCGGGGAGCTAGTGTATTTTCTAAGATTGATCTTCGATCGGGCTATCATCAGTTGAAGATCAGGGACTCGGATATTATGAAGACAACGTTCAGGACGCGATATGGGCACTACGAGTTCCTGGTGATGTCTTTCGGGTTGACTAATGCCCCAGCCGCATTCATGCACTTGATGAATAGTGTATTTCGGCCGTACCTTGATTCTTTTGTGATTGTGTTTATTGATGACATTCTGGTGTATTCACGCAACCAGGAGGAGCATGCACAACACTTAAGGGTAATATTGCAGAGGTTGAGAGAAGAAAAGCTTTATGTAAAATTCACTAAGTGTGAGTTCTGGCTTGATACTGTGACTTTTTTGGGACATGTAGTGTCTAGTGATGGTATTTGGGTTGATCCACAGAAGGTTGAGGCAGTGCAGAATTGGCCCAGACCTTCCTCAGCTACTGAGATTCGGAGTTTCCTCGGCTTGGCAGGCTATTATCGCCGGTTTGTTCGGGGTTTCTCATCTATTGCTTCACCGTTGACTAAGTTGACACAGAAGAATGCTCCATTTGTGTGGTCTGATGAATGTGAGGAGAGCTTCCAGAAGCTTAAGGAGGCTTTGACCACAGCTCCAGTACTTGTGTTGCCATCAGCCTCAGGGTCATATACGGTGTATTGTGATGCTTCAGAGTTGGGCTTGGTTGTGTGTTGATGCAGGAGGGTAGGGTTATTGCATATGCTTCTCGTCAGCTAAAGCCCCACGAGAAGAACTACCCTGTTCATGATTTGGAGTTAGCTGCTATTGTTCATGCCTTGAAGATTTGGAGGCATTACCTATATGGTGTATCTTGTGATGTATATATAGACCACCGCGGCCTTCAGCATTTGTTTAAGCAGAAAGATCTAAATTTGAGGCAGCGCAGATGGCTTGAGTTGATTAAAGACTATGATATTACTATCTTGTATCATCCCGGGAAAGCCAATGTAGTGGTTGATGCATTGAGCCGGAAGGCTATTAGTATGGGCAGTTTGGCGTATATTCCAGTTGGGGAGAGACCCCTAGCAGTTGATGTTCAGGCGTTAGCTAATCAGATGGTGAGGCTGGATATTTCTGAGCCCAGTCGGGTGATGGCTTGTGTAGTAGCTCGTTCTTCTTTATATGATCGTATTCGAGAGCGCCGGTATGATGATCCACACTTACTTGTCCTTAAGGACAGAGTTCAGCATGATGATGCCAGAGATGTCACTATTGATAGTGATGGTGTATTGCGGATGCAGGGTCGGATATGCGTGCCCAATGTTGATGGTGAGTTGATATTGGAGGAAGCCCACAGCTCGCGGTATTCTATCCATCCAGGAGCCGCGAAGATGTATCAGGATTTGAAGCAGCATTACTGGTGGAGAAAGATGAAGAAAGATATTGTGAGCCGTGTGGCTCGGTGTCTAAACTGTCAGCAGGTCAAGTATGAGCATCAGAGACCTGGTGGTGTATTCCAGCGTATTGATATTCCTGAGTGGAAGTGGGAAAGGATTACTATGGACTTTGTTAGTGGACTCCCTCGGACAGCAAGGAAGTTTGATTCAGTCTGGGTGGTGGTGGATAGGTTGACCAAGTCGGCTCACTTCATCCCAGTGTGTACTACTTATTCCTCAGAGCGGTTGGCAGAGATATTCATCCGTGAGATAGTGAGATTACATGGAGTTCCCATTTCTATTATATCAGACAGAGGTACCCAGTTCACTTCTCAGTTCTGGAGGACATTTCAGCGAGAGTTGGATTCACAGGTAGAGCTGAGCACAACATTTCATCCACAGACGGATGGACAGTCTGAGCGTACTATTCAGATATTGGAGGACATGTTACGTGCTTGTGTCATTGATTTTGGTGGTTCATGGGCTGATTATTTGCCTCTTGCGGAGTTTGCTTATAATAATAGCTATCAGTCCAGCATTCAGATGGCACCGTATGAAGCTTTATATGGGAGGCGGTGTAGGTCTCCAGTCGGTTGGTTCGAGCCCGGCGAGGCTAGGTTGTTGGGGACAAAGTTAGTCCAAGATGCCTTAGACAAGGTGAAGGTGATTCAGGAGAGACTTTGCACAGCTCAGTCGCGTCAGAAAAGTTATGCGGACCGGAAGGTTCGAGATGTGTCTTATTCAGTAGGTGAGAAGGTGTTGCTGAAGGTTTCGCCTATGAAGGGCGTTATGAGGTTTGGGAAGAAATGGAAATTGAGCCCCAAGTTTATTGGACCTTTTGAGGTGCTTAGGAAAGTTGGGGAGGTGGCCTATATGCTTGCTTTGCCACCCAGTTTGTCGGGAGTTCACCCGGTGTTCCATGTATCCATGCTCCGGAAGTATGTCGAAGACCCGTCTCATGTGTTAGACTTCAGCACGATACAGCTAGATGAGGATTTGACTTATGATGTGGAACCGGTAGCCATTTTGGGTTGGCAGGTTCGTACGCTGAGATCCAAGGACATAGCTTCAGTGAAAGTGCAGTGGAGAGGTCGTCCCGTGAAGGAAGCAACTTGGGAGACCGAGCAGGAGACGCGAAGTAGATATCCACACTTGTTTGATACTCCAGGTATGTTCTTAACCCGCTCGCGGACGAGCGTTTGTTTAAGTTGGAGAGAATGTAACGACCCGGCCCGTCGTTATGGGAATTATAACCCCGTTACCTTGCATTTACATATCTTATGCTTTTATATCAGTATTAGAGTATATCGGGTGAGTTAGGAGTGATTTGGATTGAAAATTAAGTAAATAGTATGTTTGAAGAAAGCTTGAATATAGGAAGTCAACCTAGAGTTGACTATTGAGTTAGAGTGCTCGAAACCAGATTCTGATGATTCGACTAGTTCTGGTGGATCATTTATGACTAAGGAGAGCAATCGGAATTGAATTCGGAGGTCCGGTGTAGTTTTAGGCTTGAATTGGCGAAGGTTGAATTTTGGCGAAAACCAGATGGTAGCTTCGTTATGTGATATTTTGATCTAGGGGTCGGAATGGAATTCCGACAATTTTTGTAGCTTCGTTATGTGATTTTGGATATGTTTGCAAATTTTCAGGTCATTCGGACATCGTTTGATCGGGTTTTGGATCGAATGTTAGTTTTGAAAGTTTTGAAGAAAATTAAGCTTGAATTCGTGAGTAAATGGTGATTTTGATGTTTAGTATGGTGTTTTTATGATTTGAACAAGTCCGTATCATGTTTTGGAGTACGTTGGTGGTTTTCGTTGGGGTCCCGGGGGCCTCGGGATGGTTTCGGACCATCAACCGGGCATTTGGACTTGGCAAAAATCTGCAGAAAAAACTGCAGGTTCTGTCCAAGCATTTAAGCCTTCGCGTTCGCGTGGCATGTGCCGCGTTCGTGAAGGCCAGGCGGATCATGCATCGCGTTCACGATCAGGTGTGTCGCGTTCGCGTAGGCCAGGAGCCTTGTGCTTCGCGATCGCGTTCCCGGTGTCGCGTTCGCGTAGGTCAGTTGGAGTGAACCATCGCGTTCGCGTGACTGGGAGTCGCGAACGCGTAGAAGGAATTTGGGCGGCTGGGAGTTTGAGCATCGCGAACGCGTGGTTGGCGTTGCGTTCGCGAAGAGTAACTGGAAAATGAGCATCGCGAACGCATGGGAGCTCACGCGAACGCGTAGAGCAAATTGCTCTGGCAGTGAATAAAATCACAGAACAGAGGGGTTGCGGGTTTATACCCCAAAAACACAATTTTGAGCCCTAGAGAGAAGAGAACTCGAGGAAATCACTGAGAAATCATCGTATTCGTCGGAGGTAAGATTCTTGACTCAAAAATATCATTTTATGGTAGGATTAACATCAATCTTCATGAAATTGGGTAGAAATCTTGAAGAATTGTGGCCTAGGTATTAAAAACGTGATTTTGAGTTTTGGAAGGCCATTTGAACTCTGATTTTGATAAATTTTATATGCACAAACTCGTGGCGAGACAAGGATCGCGTTGGTACTAATTTCGGAATTTTCCGAGCAGTGGGCCCGGGGTCGGGTTTTACCAACTTAGTGTATTTATGCGAATTTCATGTAAATTGAAATGGGTTATGATTATTTGACCCGTATTTGATATAATTATTGTGGTTTGACTAGATTCTACGCACGAGGGAGCTAAATTCAAAGGAAAAGGCATCGCGGACGAGTCTACGACCGGCTAGAGGTGAGTAGTTTGTGTATATGGTAGCTTGAGGGTTCGAAACCCCGGCTTAGCACATTGTGACGCTAGTAGGGCGTGGCTCGCACACCGTGGCAGGTGCGGGATTGATTGTGACTGGGGATTGAGACTTGGTCCATCCCGGAAATGAATAATATGTTATTAGTGTTGGAAATACACCGTATTTGAATTATTTGTGGGCTGTAAGCCTTGTTTGGGGCCTTGTGCCGACCTGTAGCGTCCTTAGAGGACAATATTTATGTGATAGCTATATTTGCTTAAATCACTGATCTCAGTCCTGGAAATTGAAATCACCTTTTTGAAATGTTAAGTCACCGGTTTTTGGCAAATTAAATAAAAGTTAAGTATTTTTCATAAATTATGAACTAGAAATTGGGAATTTAGAAGAATGAATTGTTTTTGTGACTTATTTGATTTATGTGGACTGAGGATGGATCTGGCTGCACGCCGCAGCGGTTGATATGAGGATCGGGCTGCACGCCGCAACAGTATTTGCGCTTGGGCTGTAGGAGCCCCTCCGGAGTCTGTACACACCCCTAGTGAGCGCCGTCGACGTTAAATTGGATCGAGCTACACGCCGTAGCGGTTATGTGCATTGCATTGCATCTTTATTTGTTGAATTACTCTGTGGTAGCTGAATTGTACTATTGATGCTAGTTCGTAGGAGATTCGGACTGTAGTGTAGCTTCATATTGTGGTATTTTGTGGATTTCTTACTTTCAGCTACTTTTATATATTTATTACTCACTGAGTACTTAGTACTCACCCCTACTCCCTGCACCTTTTGTGTGCAGACTCAGGTACTCAGGAGCAGTAGACAGGCATTTCCAGCGTTTGCAGTGTCATTTCGAGTTGCTGAGGTAGCTGTCTACGTTCGCAGAACCTAGCTTCTCCTCTCCTTTCCAGTCGTTATTTTGTATTTTGTATTCAGACTTGAGTATTTCTATACAGTACTCTCTATTCCTGTTGGGTTTTGTTAGAGGCTCTAGACTTGTGACTCCGGATCTTTGGGAGTGTCGGTATTTTGTTCATTATTATTATTATTGGAGTTCTTAAACTCACATATATTCTTCTTGGGTTGTCCATTTGTGACTGGTATTCGATGTAATCAGAAATTGTTGGTCTGGCTGGCCTAGCTTGATTGTTGGGCGCCATCACGACCGGATTTGGGTCGTGACAAAATTAAAGTTTGAATTTAAGAATTTAAGTTAGAAACTTTGAATTTCAAAATTAGAGTTTCAGTTTAAGACTTTAAGTTTGAATTTATAAATTAAAGTTTCAATTTAACACTTTAAGTTTGAATTTCAAAATTAAAGTTTCAATTTAAGTTATATTAAGAATTTGTATTAATTTTAAATTTTAAATTAAAGAATAGAAGGAAGATGAGAAAAATTGCACTTACTGCAATTTGCAAGTGCTTCTTTTATTTCATATTTCATAATTCAAATTTGAAACTTACAAATTAAAATGTTTACATCTTTAAGACTTTAACAATTAACAATAAGTAAATTCAAATATTTTGCATTGCCCTGCTAAGTTCGTCATAATCAATATGAACTAAGTGGCCTTCTTCTAGAGTGTTTAATTCGGATGGGTTACCATTTGTTAATATATCTCCAAGTTCCTCGTCTTCTGGGCTATCAACATCTTCACGTCCTTGATTTCTTCTTTCCGATCTAATCCAATCTCTCATACATACTAAAACTTCCAAAGCATTGCTTCCCAATGAGTGACGCGTATCTCCAAGTTGTTGTCTTGCTTGGCTAAATGCACTCTCGGATGCAACAGTTGAAATTGGCACATTCATCACGTCCCGAGCCATTGCGAAAAGAACAGGAAATTGCTTTCCATTTTGATGCTACTACCCCAACGGTGAAAAATCCTTTGTGCGAGGCTCCTTTTGCTTATGCAAGTAGAATTGAACTTCATCAATGTTCCTGCAACTTGTTTGAGTGTTAGAAAAAGTAGAAAAAATATTATAACTTTCATCTAATCCTTCATCTTCAGTCACAGTAGCAGAAGTGCTACATTGCATAATAAGATTAACATTACCTGCAGCATTATCAATTATATTTGCATAATAATTATATAATTGCTGTAAATAATCATTTAGGTTGTTCATAGAAGTATATAAATTTGGGGTTTCAGTTTCCCCAATCTCCATATAAGTATATAAAGCATTCATTAATTGATGACAATCAGACATCTTAATAAAAGGATTTAAAACTGCACCAATTAAGTAAATTGGAGGAATTGGATAGAAATATTTTTTGAATTTGGCTTGCATATTTTCCACAACATCCGTATATTTTTTTTTCTTCTTAAATTCAAAGAGTAGAAAAGAAATTTCTTCTATACGTACTAAACCCATAGTTATAGTAGGGTAATAAGATCCAGAAAACTCAACAGTAGCAGTATAAAATTTATGTAAAAATTTAACAACATCGTTAATGACCGCCCAAGTATCGGTTGTTAACATACGGCTTGGATTCATACAATGTGCATTAGCAACTTCAGTTATTGGGAACCTATATTTGTAGCAAACTTTTAAAAATAAATATGTATAGTTCCATCTAGTAATAATTTCTTCTGGCACGAATCGGGGTTGAAGGTTATACTGGACACACTTATCTTTAAATTCCCTTATTCTAGAATGTCTATTATTTCCTTGAATGACACCAACTGCTCTTCTAACAAGACTAATCTCTGTTAAAAATAAATCAAGGCCACTTTTAACAATTAAATTATAAACATGACATGCACACCTAACATGAAAAGTTTCATTAACAGGTGGTTGCAAATGCGGTTTTAATATTGAAATTGCGGCAGTGTTGTTAGAAGCATTATCAAAAGACATACATAATACTTTTTGGTTGAGATTATAAAATTCAATAACTTCACAAATAGTGCTGCTTATAAATGCAACGGTATGACTCTGATCTTCATCATATCTAAAAGCAATAATACGTTTTTGCATACAAGTATTATCATCTATCCAATGGCATGTAACGGTCACATAATCACGTTGTGAAGACCCGTCCCGTTGTCACGGGAATTACCACCCCGTTATGTTGTAATTACATGTTTTATGCTTTTATATCAGTGTTAGAGTCTATCAGGTGAGTTAGGAGTGAATTGGATTAAAATGATGCATATAGTCTTTTTGAAGGAAACTTGAATATGGAAAGTCAACCCGGAGTTAAATATTTAGTTAGAGAGCTCGGAATCGGATTCTGATAATTCGGTTAGTTCCGGAAGGTGATTTGTGACTTAGGGGAGCAATCGGAATTGAATTTGGAGGTCCGGTGTAGAAATAGGCTTGAATTGGCTAAGGTTGAATTTTGGCGAAGTCCGTACGGTAGGTGAGATTTTGATTCGGGGGTCGGAATGGAATTCCAGCACTTTCTGTAGCTTCGCTATGTGATTTTGGATATGTCCGCAAATTTTCAGGTCATTCGGACGTAGTTTGGTCGGGTTTTTGATTGAATGTGTAATTCGGAAAGTTTTAAGGAAATTAGGCTTGAATTAGATGTGAATTATGGGTTTTGATGTTGTTAGACGTGTTTTGAGGATTGGAACAAGTTTGAATAAGGTATTAGGATGTGTTGGTGTGTTTGGATGAGCTCCCAGGGGCCTCGGGGTGTTTTTGGATGGTTAAACGGGAGAAAATATGTAAAATTGCAGACTTTGTGCAATGGTTCTGTTGTTTTCGCTCCTGCGGAAATGGGGGCGCAGGAGAGAGTCCGCAGGAGCGGACTTGGGAGCGCAGAAGCACTGTTGATCGCGGAAGCGGAGCTTGCCCGTAGGGGCGGCACCGCTGGTGCGGAAGGTGAGTCGCAGAAGCGGTCCAGGGCCATGAGGTGAAGGATCACAGAAGCGGAAGGGTAGCCGCTTAAGCGAGTCCGCAGAAGCGGACTCCTAGTCGCAGAAGCGGGAAATCCCGCAGGAGCAGAAGAATCTCCGTAGAAGTGGACACGCAGGAGCAGTCCGTGGATCGCAGGTGCGGAAATGGTCAAATAGGCCTGGGTTCACACAAGCGACCAATTGGTCGCAGAAGCGGTTCCGCAGGGGTGGAAAATGGTCTGCAGAAGCCGAAATCATAGAGGGTTAATTATATCAGAAGTTAGAAATTTCCGAAACATTTCACACATTTGGGTCTCGGCTTAAGGGGGCGATTTGGGCGATTTTGAAGAGAAATTCACGGGAAATCATCAGGTAATCAACTATGGACTCATATTACGATTAGTATTGATAATATTATGCAATTATATCATGAAAATGGAGGAATTTGGGGTAATTTATGGAAGATTTAACCCTAGGCTTGAACTTTAGAAAATCAAGGTTTTGAATGGACAAATGGAGTCCGAATTTGGTAAATTTGGTATGCTTAGACTCGTATTGAGATGAGGGTTCCTAATATGTGACTTTTGTAATTTTTCGAGAAGCGTACCGAAAGTCGGGTTTTGGCAACTTTGGGAATTTTGATGTAAATTGAGTTGTTTTGACTGGGTATCGTTCCATTGGTCTAATTTGATGTGTATTTACTGTATTTGATCAGATTCTATGCGTGCGGAGCTTGATTCTCGTGGAAAATGCATCGCAGAGTAGTCATCGCGCTATATTGAGGTGAGTAATAGATGTGGGTGATGACCAGCGGGATCGAAACCCCGGTATGCCACTTTGTGACGCTGTATAGTAGCGAGACACGTACTCTCTTGTGAGTACGGGGTCGATTGTGAATTGGGGACTATAGCTTAGTCCGACCTATTGTACTGTGTTATGATATTTGGCTATTCTTGAGGCGTCGAACCTCCTTCTCGGATGGTTGCATACTATATTGTGATATTGGCTACTCTTGAGCTATTGAACCTCTTTCTTGGACGGTTGAGTATACTTGTAGGCTGTGAGCCAGTTATTGGATCCCGTGAGGATCGTTATCATTGTCTTGTGATATTGACATGCTAGTGTACTACCAGTCCGTAGCTATTTCTGTTATCATGCTATTTCCAACCTCTGGATCTTGATATTATTGTTTTCAACTGAAAAATGACAAAAGAGTTTTCAAAAACTACTTTTGAGCCTGCGAGGCTATATTTGCATATTAGCTGACTGGTAGTGGATCGGGCTGCGCGCCGCAGCGGTATATATGTTGGATCGAACTGCACGCCACAGTAATATTGTGCTTGGGCTGTAGGAGCCCCTCCGGAGTCTGAACCCCCACAGTGAGCACGGGTACCCAAATTGGATCGGGCTACGCTCCGTAGCGGTCATATCATGCATTGCATTGCATTTAGCTACATCCGATAGTTGTTATCGTGTTTGTTGGTACTTGTTGGTACAGGTACAGTTGATACTGATTATGTGACAGGGTATTTGATTACAGTTTTACATAGTGCTTTATTGCGGATTTCTTATCTACGTTGTCTTACCCTGTTTATTACCACTAAGTATGGCAGTACTCATTTTACTCCCTGCGCCTTGTGTGCAGATCCAGGTACCTCTCAGCAGTGATCCGGTAGCTGTTCGAGGCGACTTCTGTAGGATATTCGAGGTAGCTGCAGAATTCGCAGGACCCAATATTCCTTCCTACTCTCTTTTGATTCTATATTGCTATTTCTTTCCGCACTTGATATCTTGCATACCATTATTACACTTATGTTCATTAGAGGCTCATGACTCTTGACCCTTCGGTCTATGGGAGTTGTACTGTGTTGGGACTTGGATCCATGTTTCGATATTTCTATCACTGTTATTTTATAAATTGTTATGCTTAAATGGGATAAGGCGAGCTCAAAGCTCCGTAATTATTGTTGATTGGTCAGGCTGGCCTAGCGGTGTCCTGGGCGCCATCACGGCCGGGTTTGGGGTCATGACAAGTTGGTATCAGAGCCTAGGTTTACTAGGCCTCATGAGTTCTGATCCGGTTGGTAGAGTCTTGTGGATTGGTACGAGGACGCTTGTAATTATCCTCGGGAGGCTATGAACCTTTAGGAAACACTTCACATTTCTTGGAATTCTTATCGTGCACTTGATTCAGCTTGAGGTATAATTTTTGAAATTCCTTTCACACGTATGTGTACGCATCAAGCGTTCAGTAATATAATTGCCTTATGGCTTGTGATTTCCCCGAACGAGGGGCGAGATATAATCTCTGGGAGTTCATGTTGGGCTAGTCGGAAAGACTTGAGGTTGGACCTTGTCTATGACTTGAGCATCGAGGTGCTGATTTTGTGAGTGGTGGCAATAGAAAATGTACCGAGGGTTTGAAACCCCGTATTTGCACTATACAGTGCTATGCTGAGATGATACACGCGTCATGTGACGAGCGTGGTGGTATTGTGACTGGGGATTTGGACTTGGTCCTTCTCGATTGAAAGATTACTGTGTATAATGACTGAGACCGGGCTTATATCTATGTATTTGGGCTAGTAGCCATGTTTGGAGCCTTGTGCCGATCTGTAGAGTATTAGGGAGGCTTACTAATGGATGAGTTATTAATTGTTCGACTCCTATCTAATCTGTTATGTAGCCCCGAGCTATGGGCGTAGTGAATATTTACCGTATCTCTTAATTGGAAGGTAAGGTGCCTTATGTGTAGTGGAACAAGTTCAAACTCAGGAAGACTAAAGTGATTATGCTATGTGTATCCTGGTGGAAGGTATTGTGCTGAAATGTTAAATTGAGAGGAAGTAGGTGGGTTGATCCTCATGTGTAATTGAAAGGTATTTGATATGTGTTATGATTCGAGCAGGTACAATGCATGTTCATGTACCAATTATGATAATATGATTTGTGTAGTAATAAGACTAATGTTGTCGATATGCATTGTGATGTCTTGTCGAGTTGTGAATGTATTGCTGGGATGGTTTTGGTGATTCTCTGGCAGGTGGATAGGCCAATTTACAAAGGAAACTTTGCCAAAATTTTTGGAAAATTTGGGATTTAGAAAAGATTTTTGTCACCTAAAGAGTGGGCTTAACTGTTGTGTGTGAATGAATACAAGAACTGCAAAAGAGTTAATATTTCTGATAATTCGAATCACCGCCGAAGCTTGTAAATGACTTGAGTTAATCTAACTAGAACTTTGTGGCATCATTTGAGTAAGAATGCTATAAGTGGCTAAAAGTGCTTTGATGTATGGCTCCGAGCTAAGTTGGGGAGGTTGTTATTGATTAACTGATTGCACTGTTGTGTGCTGTGTTGGCTCTGTCTCGAGGTATGTTGGAATATTTTTGATTTAAGGTTATGGTGCTTCATAGATGTGAAGGAATACTAGGATGTTGTGAACTTATGTTGGTAAAGAATGTTCGGTGTATAGAAAAGAAAGATAGCTAGTTGTATCTGTATGTAATCATGATTCTACGGTGTCAGCGATCTAGCAAAGCACAAGTGGTTCTGTTTAATAAGACAGTTGAATTATATCTAAATAAGGGTGAATGACACTCGAGAATTGGTGTTATGGTGTTCAGTATTTTACTTGTAACGGTCAGGTGTCTTAAGATTGTGCATGTGGCTAAAGATGTTGGTTTCGTTAGAAGAGATCAATATTTAATTTATATTATGTGAATGATGGGATTCTATGTAACCGTATTGGAAGGTAATGATAACGAGTTCAAATCGCAGGGAGTTCTCCAAAATAATGTATTGTAGAATGTGGTACTTCTGGGAAACATTGAGAGAGTATTAAGTGGCCTACGTGTCTTAGACCGTGTGGCCTTATGTACGAGTCTCATGTGGTAACATGAGTTGGTGTATTATGGTGTTATAGTAAGGGCTAATATTAAATTAAAGATGAATCAGAAAGGAAACTGGGTAAATGAAACAACTTGTTAATAAACCGGAATGGGATGATAAGGAATACAATTAATTCCTGGTATGTGTTTGAAGTAAGGAGTCTTGCAGATGTTGTACAACAAAGTTCTTGAGTGTTGGCAGTTGTGTAACTTGATATGGGTATAAGGACTCAGTCCTGGCAGTTTAACTTATGCAATGTAATTGGGAGAAAGAGTTTATGATGTGTTTTGCCGTGGTTTGAAAATGAGTGTATTTCCTGTTGGTATGTAAAGCTTGGAATGTGTAATGAGTTTTCGCTATATGGGATCATCAAAGTCTTTGACTAGTTGAGTGCGTTGATGTTTGCAGCGTAGGAAAGGAATATGAATTTCCATGTTATCTTAGTGTGGTATGGTATATGCGATGTGTTATGGAAAGTTGATAATGGCATATTCAAGGTTTTGAGATCAGTTCATAATATATGGGAAGTCATTAAAATTATTGAGCAGCGCGGGCAGCTGCAGGTGATTTAAGAATCGATCTTTCTGGTGATTAAGGAAAATGGTACAACTATTCTAGTGAATTGGCAGGGAATATGGTCCAAAAGGACAAGGTAATGTAATAATACCTAGTGGTATGGTGGCATTCTCTTGTTTAATCGACTGTAATAATTGAGTCGCTAATGGCATAGTGAAATTTCTGAATGGCTTTTGTGGTATGAATGGACGCTTGATGTGCGTTATGTATTCGTACGGTGAAGTACGGAATCAGGCGTAGTGATTCATGTGTTATATATGTGTTGGAGACTTGAAGTTCTCGTAAATCTGCCTATGCAGTGGTTGTATATCGTGTGTATCGGCACCGTTTGATGATTATTTGAAATCGGAAGCCCTAGTGGCTATCTCTCAACTTGATATGACGAATTCAGATTATGTTACTTGATTGCTGACTGGTTGCCATGGGTCAGGTTGCCTAGAATAATGTGATATGGACTATGATAGAATGGCACAAATTGCATAGTAGAGTGCATCAGAGTATGCTCCAGCAGGGTAGTTGTACCCCAGGACCAGCAGACGGCTGGTAGGTATTGTTTTGTCAGTTGGGCCTTCGTGGCGGATATCAGTGCAGAGGTTTATACCATGGGTTCAGTTCCGGTATTGAGGAACTTTTTCAGATGCGTTTCTTGTGGCCGAGCTTGAGGCTATATATGTTTACTGTAATGAGCAATTCGACTCGATGTACATTTCTTATGCGAGGATTTTATATGGATCGGGTGGCACGCCGCCACGGGTATGGTATCTGGATCGGGAGGCATGCTGCCACGGGTATGTCATTGGAGTGGGTTGCACGCCGCAATAGTGTAATGTGAAAATAGAGTTAGTTATATGTTACCTGGTATACAATACTTCCTGACATCTGAGGAAAAGTCCGTATTGAGTGTCGCTCGGCGAATGGCACATCGGTTGTGTCCTTTGAGGATTTGATAGCATACATTAATTGTTTCACTGTGGGTGAGGTTAATTGCTTGGGTACAGACATAGATCTGTGCGTGGCTGACCGTTTCGAGCTTGGTAACTTGAGGTGCTTCATGAGTAATAGTGTTTGGATAGAATCATGAATCGTGGCAAGGCCACGTGATGTTATGACCTCTCGAGGAGGAGTCATGTACTCTATTTCTAGAATGCGAGACGTGATCTCAGTTCTACGTTATGATGGCACAGAGGAATTGAAATACAACTCTTTTGCTGGAGACAACTGTCATGATTTGAGTGTGTTCAGACGTTTCTATTGGAGCCTATGTTGTGCTCGTCGCGGCTTAGGTCGGTGTTTGAGGTGGCATGTCACCAGTGCGGTGTGTTATAATAGAAATGATCATTTGAGTCATCATGGAGAGCGAGCATATATGATTTCAGTTGGTTAGAAAGGTAATACCGAGATTTGGGTCCGAAATCTGTTGTGGTATCAATTAAAAGGGAAATGGATTCATGAATGGTTGACCTGAGAGATGGGTTCGATATATCGCGTGTGCGGTTGCCGTGGGCAGGATATGAAGTTGTTGGAATAAGACTTTAGCTAATGAAAAAGGTTTTTCAGTTGGTATTTGGTTATCATGGGAAATTGTTGTGATTAGAGACTATCGTCTCGAGTGATTGGGTTGTTTGATACATCATATGATCTCACCTGGAGTGGTGAGTATCCCTTATTGCAGTGGATTCTAGTGTATCCTGAGTATAGGCATGGGATTAGCAATTAGTATATGCTTTCGGAAAGTGCAATGTGGTTTATGGTTCAGATGCTCTGTGAAATTTTAGCTATATCATGTTATCTGACTTATGATAGGTAGGGTGAAGTGGTATCACCCCGAATATATGCTTGGTAAGTTCATTTAGCTATTGGGTTGCTTCTAGTACAATTCCGGGTCCGCTCGAGGACGAGCGTTTGTTTAAGTTGGGGAGAATGTGACGACCCGGCCCGTGGTCACGGGAATTACCACCCCGTTATATTGTAATTACATGTTTTATGCTTTTATATCAGTGTTAGAGTCTATCTGGTGAGTTAGGAGTGAATTGGATTAAAATGAGGCATATAGTCTTTTTGAAGGAAACTTAAATATGGAAAGTCAACTAGGAGTTGACTATTTAGTTAGAGGGCTCGGAATCGGATTTTGATGATTCGGTTAGTTCCGGGAGGTGATTTGTGACTTAGGGGAGCAATCGGAATTGAATTTGGAGGTCCGGTGTAGAAATAGGCTTGAATTGGCTAAGGTTGAATTTTGGCCAAGTCCGAACGGTAGGTGAGATTTTGATCTGGGGGTCGGAATGGAATTCCGGCAATTTCTGTAGCTTCGTTATGTAATTTTGGATATGTCCGCAAATTTTCAGGTCATTCGGACGTCGTTTGGTCGTGTTTTTTATTGAATGTGTAACTCGGAAAGTTTTAAGGAAATTAGGCTTGAATTCGATGTGAATTATGGGTTTTGATGTTGTTAGACGTGTTTTGAGGATTGGAACAAGTTCGAATAAGGTATTAGGATGTGTTGGAGTGTTTGGATGAGGTCCCGGGGGCCTCGGGGTGTTTTCGGATGGTTAAACGGGAGAAAATATGGAAAATTGCAGACTTTGTGCACTGGTTCTGTTTTTTTCGCTCCTGCGGAAATGGGGGCGCATGAGCGAGTTCGCAGGAGCGGACTTGGGAGCGCAGAAGCGCTGTTGATCGCAGAAGCAGAGCTTGTCCCGCAGGGGCGGCACTGCTGGTACGGAAGGTGAGTCGCAGAAGCAGTCCAGGGCCATGAGGTGAAGGAACGTAGAAGCGGAAGGGTAGCCGCTTAAGCGAGTCCGCATAAGCGGACTCCTAGTCGCAGAAGCGGGAAATCCCACAGATGCGGAAGAATCTCCGCAGAAGCGGACCCGCAGGAGCAGTCCATGGATCGCAGGTGCGAAAATGGCCAAATAGGCATGGGTTCGCAGAAGCGACCAATTGGTCGCAGAAGCGGTTCCGCATGGGCGGAAAATGGTCCGCAGAAGCGAAAATCGTAGAGAGTTAAGTGTATCAGAAGTTAGAAAATTTCAGAAACATTTCACACATTTGGGTCTCGGCTTAAGGGGGGCGATTTGGGCGATTTTGAAGAGAAATTCAAGGGAAATCATCAGGTAATCAACTATGGACTCATATTATGATTAGTATTGATAATATTATGCAATTATATCATGAAAATGGAGGAATTTGAGGTAATTTATGGAAGATTTAACCCTAGGCTTGAACTTTAGAAAATCAAGGTTTTGAATGGGCAAATGGAGTCCGAATTTGGTAAATTTGGTATGCTTAGACTCGTATTGAGATGAGGGTTCCGAATATGTGACTTTTGTAATTTTTCGAGAAGTGTACCAAAAGTCGGGTTTTGGCAACTTTGAGAATTTTGATGTAAATTGAGTTGTTTTGATTGGGTATCGTTCCATTGGTCTAATTTGATGTGTATTTTCTATATTTGATCAGATTCTACGCGTGCGGAGCTTGATTCTCATGGCAAAGGCATCGCAGAGTAGTCGTTGCACTGTATTGAGGTGAGTAATAGATGTGGGTGATGACCAGCGGGGTTCGAAACCCCGATATACCATTTTGTGACACTGTATAGCGGCGAGACATATACTCTCTTGTGAGTGCGGGGTCGATTGTGAATTGGGGACTATAGCTTAGTCTGACCTGTTGTTACTGTGTTATGATATTTGGCTATTCTTGAGCCGTCGAACCTCCTTCTCGGATGGTTGCATACTATATTGTGATATTGGCTACTCTTGAGTCGTTGAACCTCCTTCTTGGACGGTTGAGTATACTTGTGGGCTGTGAGCCAGTTATTGGATCCCGTGAGGATCGTTATCATTGTCATGTGATATTGACATGCTAGTGTACTACCAGTCCGTAGCTATTTCTGTTATCATGCTATTTCCAACCTTTGGAACTCGATATTACTGTTTTCAACTGCAAAATGATAAAAGAGTTTTCAAAAACTACTTTTGAGCCTGCGAGGCTGTATTTGCATATTAGCTGACTGGTAGTGGATTCGCGCCGTAACAGTATATATGTTGTATCGGCCTGCACGCCGCAGTAATATTGTGCTTGGGCTGTAGGAGCCCCTCCGGAGTCTGAACCCCTACAGTGAGCACGGGTACCCAAATTGGATCGGGTTACGCGTCGTAGCGGTCATATCATGCATTGCATTGCATTTAGCTACATCTGCTAGCTGTTATACTGTTTTGCTGGTACTTGTTAGTACATGTATAGTTGATATTGATTCCGTGACAGGGTATTTGATTACAGCTTTACATAGTGCTTTATTGCGGATTTCTTATCTGCGCTGTCTTACCCTTGTTTATTACCACTGAGTCTGGCGATACTCATTTTACTCCCTGCACCTTGTGTGCAGATCCAGGTACCTCTCAGCAGTGATCCAGTAGCTGTGTGAGGCGACTTCTGTAGGATATTCGAGGTAGCTGCAGAGTCCGCAGGACCCGATATTCCTTCCTACTGTCTTTTGATTCTGTATTGCTATTTTTTTACGCACTTGGTATCTTGTAAACCATTATTACACTTATGTTCATTAGAGGCTCATGACTCTTGACCCTTCGGTCTATGGGAGTTGTACTGTGTTGGGGCTTGGATCCCTGTTTCGATATTTCTATCACTGTTATTTTATAAATTGTTATGCTTAAACGGGATAATGCGAGCTCAAAGCTCCGTAATTATTGTTGATTAGTCAGGCTGGCCTAGCAGTGTGTTGGGCGCCATCACGACCGGGTTTGGGGCCGTGACACACATCCATTAACAGCTTGACTAATATCAGAAGTTAGAGAAACTCTACAAGTAAGGTTTTCAAATAAATAACGTAAATATGTTTGATATTGTCCGTGAAGTCTGAAATTTTCAGCTCTACAAGTACTTCTAGGTATACTTTGTAAATTTTTTGAATATACATAATAAAATATGACAAAGAAGCAAAAGAAAAAGGTAGACAACCTAAAGCAATCATTTTTGCTAACTCCTCACGATCCTTCATTTGATCATATTTTACTAATCCTCCAGTAGTAGGGTTAATAGTTGTTTGATTTTCATCACCATGTAGGCCCCATTCTATCGGGTGTGAAACTCTCATATGTCTACTAAGCGTTCCAGTTCCCCCTAAATTTCCTCCAGTCAAATGTTTAAAATCACCTTTACAAATTTTGCATCTAACTCTATAAATACCTTTAATTATTTCAAAAAAATTCCAAACCTTACTTCTTTTTCTACGATTAGTCGTCGGAGCCGCATGTGGTCTACTACTAGGCCACGACCACCACCCCTTGTAGCAACTCCAACACTACCAACCCCAGCACTAGTAGGTGTAGTAGGTATCTCTTCTTCAATTTCTAATTCATTATCTTCTATTCCATAATCTTCTTGTAATTGATCATAATCTATATTTTCATTAGGTGATGTTTGAGGAACAATAGATATTGGGGTACTATTACTACCAGATGCTGAAGAATTACCTCTATTTTTGTTTCCCCTACCAGTAACTTTTCTACACGCTCTTTTAGCAGCATTAAATATATTGTAAAAATTAAGGAATAAGCACAAAATAAATATGCAATTAAAATATTAAATAAGAGAAAGAGTTGGAGGGAGTGCACCGAATTGGACAATAAATTGAGCGCTTGGTTATGCAATTCCAATGTTACCACGAACAAACGTCAAGCCAATATTCCAACTTGAAGTTCAAAACCCGAATGATAAAATACTATAATTGAAATTCAATTATTCAACAAAAGTGAGCCAAATAAAATTAGAAGATGAAATCAGGAATTACTAAGACTTGAAGTCTTGAACTTGATAATTAGAGAATAGGAGAATAGGAGAATGAAAGAAATTGAGATAGAGAAATAAATTTTGAGTGAGAAATGAAGAAGAGGGGGGTATTTATAGATTTATATAAGGTTAGTTTTGTAATATAAAAAAGTGTTAAAAATTTAAAAAAAAATGGCTATAAATGCAATATATCCGTTGGCCAACGGATTCTTGAAGAAAATAGCCATTTGGGTGGGCCCCACATGCCAAATTTTTTAAAGAACATTTTCTGACCTTTGGACCGGGCCGGTCCAGGCCGGCTTAACCGGTAAGGGTACTGTTCACCCGGACCGATCCTAAACGGGTCCGGTTATCGGTTTTCAGTAATTGGCCGGACCAAATCCCTTACCCCTTAAAACCCAGCCCACTCGGCCCCCTACATATCGGTTCAGGTCGGTTCCGGTTTCTACCAGTCTGGGCCGGTCCGGAACCGGTCCAACCCGGCCCGTTAGACATGTTTAACTCTTATAGCATATATGTATAATTTTACTAAGAGTAATGTTTATCTATAATGGAGTACTGAAAGGATAAGCTCATTATACCCGGTATGGATAATCTTCTACCGGGGGTAATGTTTATCCATAACCAGATACTGAAAGGATAAGCTTATTATACCAAGTATGGATAATCTTCTACCGAGAATAATATTTATCCATAATCGGATACTGAAAGGATAAGCTTATTATACTTAGTATGGATAATCTTCTGCCGGGAGTAATATTTATCCATAACCGGATACTGAAAGGATAAGCTTATTATACCCGGTACGGATAATTTTCTGCTGGGGTAATGTTTATCTTTAACCGGGTACTGAAGTGATAAGCTTCTTCAGGAAGCTTATTTCTAATATAGTACAAAATAGATAAATATATTTACGGCGGAGCCCCATATGTATTAAACTTCTTCAGGAAGCTTATTCACAACGGAGTACGAACATCCATAATATAATATATTTATAACACTCCCCCTTGGATGTTCATTAAAAGATAACGTGCATCATTAAAACCTTACTAGGAAAAACCACGTGGGAAAATTCTAGTGAAGGAAAAAGAGTACATATATTTAGTAATACGCATTGCTAGGTGCCTCATTAAAAACCTTATAAGGAAAACCCTATGGGAGAAAAACCTTAGTAAGGGAAAAAGAGTGCATCGCATATTTTACTCCCCCTGATGGAAACCTTGTTTCAAATATTTAAGTCTCCGCATTCCAATCATGAATACCATATTCTCAAAAGTTGAAGTTGGCAAAGATTTAGTAAAAAAATCTGCTGGATTATCACCTGAACAGATTTGTTGTACATCAATGTCACCATTTTACTGAAGGTCATGTGTGTAGAATAATTTTGGTGAAATGTGCTTCATTCTATGTCATTTTATAAATCCTCCCTTTAATTGGGCTATGCATGCAGCATTATCTTCGTATAAAATTGTGGGTCTTTTTTCACATTCCAAACCACATTTTTCTCGAATAAAATGAACAACCATACACATTCCCTACTTGCTTCATGAATAGCTATTATCTCAGCGTGATTTAAAGAAGTATCAACAATAGATTGCTTTGTGGAGCACCATGATATGACAGTACCTTCATACGTAAATACATATCCGGTTTGAGATCGAGCTTTACGGGGATCAGATAAATAACCCGCATCTGCATAACCAACAAGATCTATACTATCTTTGTTAGCATAAAACAAACTCATATCAAGTGTTTCCTTTAAATATCGCAATATATGCTTAATCCCGTTCCAATGTCTCCATGTAGAAGAAGAACTATATCTTGCTAGTAAATTAACAGAAAATGCTATGCCAGGCCTTGTAGCATTAACAAGATACATTAGTGCACCAATTGCACTGAGATAGGGTACTTCGGAACCAAGGAGTTCCTCTCCCTCTTATGGAGGTCGAAACACATCCTTATTCACTTCAAGTGATCGAACAACCATTGGTGTACTCAATGGGTGTGCTTTGTCCATGTAAAAGCATTTTAAGACCATTTCTATATAGGCAAATTGATGGATAAAGATCCCTTATGCTAAATGTTCAATTTGCAGACCAAGACAAAGTTTCGTCTTTCCAAGATCTTTCATCTCAAATTCTTTCTTAAGATATTCAATTGCCTTTTGGAGCTCTTATGGAGTTCCAACAAGATTTATATTATCAACATAAACAACAAGTATAACAAATTCTGATGTCATTTTCTTTATAAAAATACATGGACAAATAACATCATTTATGTAACCTTCTTTTAGTAAATATTTAATAAGACGATTATACCACATGTGCCCGGATTGTTTTAAACCGTACAAAGATCTTTGTAATCTAATTGAGTACATTTTCTGAGAGTTTGCTTCAGACATTTTAAATTCTTTAGGGATTTTCATATAAATTTCATTATCAAGTGAATCGTACAGATAAGCTGTAAATACATCCATTAGATGTATTTCAAGCTTTTCATGTAGTGCCAAGCTGATGAGATATCGAAATGTTATGGCATCCATAACAGGTGAATATGTTTCATTAAAATCGACTGTAGGTCGTTGTGAGAATCCTTGTGCGACAAGGCGAGCTTTATATCTTTCAACTTCATTTTTATCATTCTTTTTTCGCACAAACACCCATTTTATGACCAACTGGTTTTATACCAGTAGGTGTTTTGACAACTGGTCCAAATACCTCTCTTTTAGCAAGTGACTTCAATTACGATTGAATTGGATATTGTTATTTTGACCAATCAGATCTTTGTCTACATTCTTCGACAGATCGAGGTTCAAGATCCTCACTATCTTGCATAATATTAAGTGCAACATTATATGCAAAAATATTATCCACCACTATTTTAGAACGATTTAAATTAATCCCATCATCGGTCGAACTTATTAAAAGTTCTTCACTTACATGAGCTTCGGGCTCGTTGATTTCTTCAGGAATCTCAAAACAAATTAGATCTTGGGTCTCTTCAGGATATCCCTTCATGGTATCATTTTGATCATTTTTCGATTTTCTTTTTCGAGGATTTCGATCCTTAGAACCCAAAGGCCTACCACGCTTCAGGCGTGCTTTAGGTTCACTAGCTCTCATGCTAGTAGACGGTCCTACTGGAGCATCAATTCGGATAGGCACATTCTCTGTAGGAATATTTGACTTAGTTATCCTTTTCAAATCAGTAAATGCATATGGCATTTGATTTGTTATATTCTGTAAATGGATGATCTTCTAGACCTCATGATTACATATAGGGGTACGTGGATCAAAGTAATATAATGATGAAACTTTCCACACAATTTCTCTTTTGATTTCTTTTTTCTCTCCCCCTAATTGTGGGAAATTTGTTTTGTCAAACCGACAATCTGCAAATCGAGCAGTAAATAAATTTCCTGTCAATGGTTCAAGATAGCAAATAATAGAGGGTGATTCAAACCCAACATATATTCCTATCCTTCTCTGTGATCCCATCTTACTGCGCTGTGGTGGTGCTACTGGCACATATACAACACACCCAAAAATTTGTAAATGGGCAATATTTGATTCATGACCAAAAACTAATTGTGACAGAGAATATTTATTATAATATGTCGGTCTGAGACGGATAAGTGATGCTGCATGCAAGATAGCATGGCCCCAAACAATAGTGGGCAATTTCGTTTTCATAAGTAGTGGTCTTGCTATCAATTGTAGGCATTTAATAAATGACTCTGCAAGGTCATTTTGAGTATGAACATAAGCTACACGATGTTCAACTTTTATCCCAACTGATAAACGATAATTATCAAAAGCTCGATATGAGAATTCTCCAGCATTATCGAGGCGAATAGCCTTTATAGGATAATCTGGGAATTGTGCCCTTAGTCGAATTATTTGGGCTAATAGCTTTGCAAACGCCAGGTTGCGAGATGATAATAGGCACACATGAGACCATCTTGAGGATGCATCAATTAGGACCATAAAATATCTAAACAACCCACTTGGTGAGTGAATATGTCCATATATATCCCCATGTATACGCTCTAAAAAAAGCAGGGGATTCAATGTCAACCTTCATTGGTGATCGTCTAGTGATCAGTTTGCCTTGATAACAAGCATCACAAGAAAATTCGTCATTCGTAAGAATCTTCAGGTTATTTAATGGATACCCACTCGAATTTTCAGTAATTCGTCTAATCATTATTGATCCAGGATGGCCCAAACGGCCATGCCAAAGCACAAAAGTATTTGAATCCGTAAACTTCTGGTTTACAATAGAGTGTGCTTCAACTGTACTAATTTTTGAATAGTATAAGCCAGAAGATAAAGTTGGTAACTTTTCTACAATGCATTTCTGGCTAGAAATATTCTTTATAATACAAAATATTCCATGTTCATTTCATTTATTGTCTCAACATGATACCCATTTCGACGGATATCTATAACACTCATCAAGTTTCTTCGGGACTTGGAGGAGAATAATGCATTGTCTATAATAAGTTTTGTTCCCTTAGACAAAAAGATAATGGCTCTTCCGGAGCCTTCAATCAAACTTATATTACCAGAAATTGTTGAAGCATTCACTTTTTTCCTTATGCAAATAAGAAAAGTATTTCTGATCCCCGAATATGGCATGAGTCTTTTCCACTATCAATAACACAATATCTTTATGATTTGTCTTTGATCCAAACATAATTTGAGGATTATCCATATTCTTCAAAACGACATAAATAAAACATATTATAGTAAACATCAAAACATAAATTTTATTTATGTACAACAATCATATAATCATAATATCTATTACAAACAACAAAAATTAAAATATTTATATTTCTACAGATTCACTACCGATTACATGACTTGTTTCTCCTTTTGGGAGTGTAAAGTAATCAACTACATCTAAATGCATGAAGTCAAAATTATCTTCAGAGATAAAATTTTCTTCAGCATTTTTCTCTGACTTTTTCAAGGAGGCTTGATAAAGCTCAACCAGGTGCTTTGGCGTATGATAGGTACGTGACCAGTGCCCTTTTCCTCCACATCTATAGCATCCACGCTTTGTATTTGGTGCTTGCACCGATTCATGCTTTTGTTTCTTCCTTTTCCACTGCTGGTGGAGAGGAGGGTTCTTTGGTGCAGTATTATTACCATGATTGGGATTTCTTCCCCAACCATGGCCATGACCACGACTGGGACCACGACCTCTTCCACGTTTGGCTTGGTGGAAGTTCGTCTCATTCACTTCAGGGAATGGACAAGAATTGGTAGGTCGACTTTCATGGTTTTTCATTAATAGCCCATTATGCTGTTCGACTATAAGAAGATGTGAGATAAGTCCAGAATACCTTTTAAATCCCATCTCTCGATATTGCTTCTACAGGAGCATATTCGAGGCATGAAAAGTGGTGAAAGTTATCTCCAACATATTATAATCAGTAATATTATCACCACATAATTTTAGTTGGTAAATAATTCTGAACATAGCAGAATTATACTCACTAATAGATTTATAATCTTGTAGCCTTAGATGAGTCCAATCATATCGTGCCTGTGGAAGAACGACCATCTTTAGGTGGTCATATCTTTCTTTTAAATTATTCTACAGTATGACTGGATATTTAATAGAAAGATATTCCATTTTCACGCATTCATCAAGGTGATGGCGTAGGAATATCATTGCTTTGGCACGGTCTTGGTTTGATGCCTGATTTTTATCACTGATGGCGTCTGCCAAACCCATCGCATCAAGATGAATTTTCAGCATCAAGCACCCAAGACATATAGTTTTTGCCCGATATATCTAGGGCTACAAATTCAAGTTTACAAAGATTTGAAATTATTTAGGAAAAGAAAGTTCTTACCTGAGATACTTTAAAAATGTTTGCTCAAGATGGCAGAGTCTTGTTCTGATAACGTGTTATAAAATAAAGACTGTAAAGTAAAGACAAGTATAGAGAGAGACTGCTATATTATTCGAATTCAAAGTATTGTACACAGTGAAATGAAAACCCTTCTATTTATAGAATAAAGGAAGCTGCTGTGTAAGTTGCTACTGCAAGCTGATGTGTAAGCTGCTATTACACCACATATGGATAATCTTATACTAAGAGTAATGTTTATCTATAACGGAGTACTGAAAGGATTAGCTCATTATACCCGATTTGGATAATCTTCTACCGGGGTTAATGTTTATCCATAACCAGATACTGAAAGGATAAGCTTATTATACCCAGTATGGATAATCTTCTAACCGGAGTAATATTTATTCATAATCGGATACTGAAAGGATAAGCTTATTATGCCCAGTATGGATAATCTTCTACCAGGAGTAATATTTATCCATAACCAGATACTGAAAGGATAAGCTTATTATCCCAGTATGGATAATCTTCTACCGGGGGTAATATTTATCGTTAACCGGGTACCGAAGTGATAAGCTTCTTGAGAAAGCTTATTTCCAATATAGTACTAAATTGTGACGACCCAAAGGGCATCACTTATTTTATTAATCATTTCGAGCTTCTGAGGCCTTGAAAACCTCATTCCATGTTGCCTTGATTTACGTGCACAATCCGAGCATGTAGCCGGAAAGATTTTGTGATAGAAAATATGAATTCTATGAGAAATGTGGATAAAAATGATATTAATATTGATATGGTTGACTTCGGTCAACATTATTGGTAAACGGATCCGGACCCGAGATTGGGTGGTCCCGAGAGGTCCGTAGGAAAATATGGGACTTGGACATGCGTCCGGAGTCGAATTCTGAGGCCTAGATCCCAAGTTATGAATTTTTCTATGAAATTGTTTTTGATGTAATTGTTAAAGGAAATGAATTAATTGACCTTGGTATCGGGCTCGTATTTTGGTTCCGACGCCCGGTACAAGTCTTAAATATTATATATGTGATTTCTGTAAAGTTTGGTGACATTCGAATGTCGTTTGAGATGTTTTGGACCTCGAGTCCCAAGTTTGAAAGTTTTGAAAACCAAAAGTATGAAAATCATGAATTTGAGGCTTGATTTGATGAAAACGATGTGATATTGGCGATGTGATCGCACGAACAAGTTCATAATGTGTTTTTGATGTTGTGTACATGTTTGGTTTGGAGCCCGGGAGCTCGGGTAAAGATTTGATAGGCCGTTGGATGAAATTCTGAATTTTTGCACTGCTGGTTTTTCACCCAGCTGTTGTCTTCGCAATTGCGAAGTATTTCTCGCAATTGCGAAGGTGGCAGGTCAAGGCAGGGTTCGCAAATGCGAACCCTTGGTCGCAAATTCGAAGGGTGCCCAGGACCGTTTGGGTTCGCAAATGCGAACCATACCTCGCAATTGCGAGGCCTCCAGTGAAAAGGCATGCTTCGCAAATGAGAAGCATTCTTCGCAAATGCGAAGGTCCCTCAGCCCAGCCTCGTTCGCAAATGCGAACAAATGTTCGCAAATGCGAAGGTCCCTGGAGGCCAGCCTGGTTCGCAAATGCGAACAAATGTTCGCAAATGCGAAGCCCCCAGATTTGCCTTGGCTTCGCAAATGCGAACAAAAGTTCGCAAATGCGAACTTCCCAGCCTTAGCTTATTTTTCAAACTCCAGAAATTGGTCGGGGTTCGCAATTGCGAACCCATGTTCGCAAATGCGAACACGGAGACCCGTAAAACACGATTTTCAGTTCATTTCTTCACTTTTTACAAACCAAAAACACCCATTTGCGATTCTTCACGGATTCCTTCTTCATCAAAACAATTGTAAGTCACTTTTTACTTAATTCTTTCAATTCCTAACATCATTAAACATGTTTTTCAATAGAAATCAAAGGTTTTCATGGTAGAATTTCTTGTTTTTGTTAGAATATAGGGTTTTTCATAAATTGGGAAATTGGACCTCGAATTGAGGTCCGATTTTGAAACAAATCATATACATGAACTCGTGAGGGGATGGGTAACCGGATTTTGGTCCGAACCCCGAGTTCCGACCATGTGGGCCCGGGGTCGAAATTCACTATTCCGGGTAGAATATTGTAAAAGTTGTAATTGGTCTTAGGAATTAGTTTGTTGAGTAGTATAGATGATATTAAATCACTTGTGTATAGATACGATTGGATTGGAGCCAAATTTGAAAGAAAAAGACATTTCCACGGATTGAATTGTTCATAAACATTCGAGGTAAGTGTTTGTTCTATCCTAGCTTGAGGGAATAGGATTATGTGTTATGTGTTATGTGACCGAGTGCGGTGTATGGGCTGTGGTGACGAGCATCCATACACCTGGCGTCTAGTATGACCGTGAGTCGTTGAAAATGCTTATTTTGAGATATATTTACAGATGAATTGTTGAACCTTTGTCAGGTTGTAGAATTGTTATTGTTCTCCCTTGTCGGGACTTGTTGTGAAGATAATTATTGATTGCCCTTATCGGGACAGTTTATGAATTACTGCTTCTTTCTTTGCCCTTAACCGTGATTGTTATTTGGGTGAGGAAGAGTGATAATGCACGAAGGGTGATGCCGTGCCTTGTTTTATTATTTATGCACGAAGGTTAATGCCGTGCCATGTTTTATTGATTATGTATGAAGGATCATGCCGTGCCCTGTTATTGAACCATGTACGAAGGATCATGCCGTACTATGGATGTGAGGATGAGAGTAAAAGCACAAAGGGTGATGCCGTGTACTTTATTTGCTTATTTGGTGAGGATGAGAGTAAAAGCACGAAGGGTGATGCCGTGCAACTGCTTGCTATTCCTTGATTTGATATTACTTGCGTTTCCATTATACTTTGTTTTTCCTTGTGAATTTATTAACTGTGTTGTTAATTGTTGAATTCTTTGAGATATTCCTTATTGTGTTATTACCTGGTTATTTCTTGTTATTCTGTGGTATACATATATATTGAATTGCACAGGTTTATGTGGGTGTCCGGTCCTAGGCTTGTCACTACTTCGCCGGGATAGGCCAGGCACTTACCAAGACATGGGGTCGGTTGTGCTGATACTACACTTCTGTGCGTTTTTGGACAGGTCCAGGTTACGATCAGGAGCAGCAGCAGTAAATCTTTTGCGTAGGAGTTGAACTTTGAGACCGAGGTAGCTTGCAGGCGTCCGCAAGCCCGGCGTCTCTCCCTTTACTTATGTTATTAGCTGTAGTCTCTTTGTTCCGAGACAAACAGAATTATGTTATATTTCTTTCAAACTTTTATGTGTAGTATTCAGTAGTAGTTCGTGAGTTGGTGACTCCACGTCTTGGGTAGAGGATTTCGGTATGATTTTCATCTTGTAATTAGTTATTTCTATTTCGATAAAGTATTCCGCATTTATTTAATTAAAATTGTGTTAAAAACAGGATAGTATGAATACGGTGGCTTGCCTAGCTACCACGAGTAGGCGCCATCACGATCCCGATGTTGGGGGAAAATCCGGGTCGTGACAAGTTGGTATCCGAGCTCTAGGTTACATAGGTCTCACCACTCACGAACAAGCTTAGTAGAGTTTGAGAGGTAGGTACGGAGACGTCCGTACTTGTCCTCCAAGAGTCTATTGAGTTAGGAAAAAGTCTCTCATTTGTTCTTTCTTGTCGTGCGACTTGTTCCTCAATTACCGATTGAATTTCTATTCTGTCCTTTCGCGGATGGTGAGGACACGCGCTTCTTCGTCCGCTGACCAGCAGCCCGAGCCCCGTGAGGGGCAGGGGCCGAGGCCGTATCGGAGGCCGTGGTAGGGGTAGAGCTCAGCCCCATGCGAGCTACTCCAGAGGTGGAGCCTCGTATTGAGATTGACGAGGAGGTTCCGGTCCCAACAGCTCCAGTGGGCCCAGCTCAAGGTCCCAGGAGAGGCTTTATTTACCCGGATCTTCGGGAGGCTTTGGTCGAATAGCGGGATTTATGGACGAGCATTGCCGGAGCGGGCTTATTATCAGTTGCACCGGCCGCTTCTCGGTCGGAGGAGGGGCCCGAACTCCTATTGCTCGTACTCCGAGCCGGTAGCTCCTCGGCCTCAGGCACCACCGGTTCGGCCAGCCGTGGCCACTCAGTCCGGTACCACAGCTCATGCGGGGATGGAGCGGCCATGACTTCCGATTCTTTATGGAGACTTGATCGGTTCTCCAAGCTATTTACCACTACCTTCGGCGGTGCCACATCAGAGGATCCTCAGACTTCTTATTCAGTTGCCATGACATTCTCAAGACTATGGGGATCGTGGAGTCAAATGGAGTTGACTTTTGTACATTCCAGGCTTGCAGGATCCGCCAAGACTTGGTGGAGAGATTATTGCTTGACTCGACCAGCGGGGTCCCCAGCTTTATCATGGGATCAGTTTGCGGAACTATTTATGGAGAAGTTTCTCCCTGCTACTCAGCGGGATGTACTTCGGAGGCAGTTTGAGCGCCTCCATCAGGGTACTATGACTGTCACTCAGTATGAGACGAGATTTGTTGATCTGGCACGTCATGCGGTGGTGATACTCCCCACGGAGCGGGAGAGGGTCCGCATGTTTATAAATGGGCTTAATCAGCCGATTAGACTTCAGATGGCTATGTGAGTTGGGAGTGATATATCTTTTCAGGAGGCAGCAAATGCAGCACGCAGAGTTGAGATGGCTCTTGCTAGGGGAGGCGGTTATTCATTAGATAAGAGGCCTCGTCATTCAGGCAGGTTTGGTGGTTCTTCCTCTGGTGGCAGAGAATCCTTTGATAGAGGCCGGTCCTCCAGGCCTTTTCATTCCGCCCTTCAGGCTTCACAGGGTGGACCAGGTGATCGTGGTTTTCGTGGGCATTATTCGGACCAGCCTCCTATTAATGCTCAGCCTCTTCGGAGTGTTCGTGGAGGCCATTCGGGTCGTCGGGGCCGGCAGCCCTATCGGTCCCAAGAGTTGCTACGGTCGTGGTGACCCGGGTCATTTTATCGGGAATTGCCCTCTAGCGGTGGGCAACTCTCGGTAGCGAGGTCCTCGTCCTATGATTTAGGCCCCAGCCGACCCTCAGCCGGCCCAGCAGCCAGCGAGGCGGGGGTAGAGATTATAGAGGTGGAGGTCGAGACCGCAGAGGTGGAGACCGGCCAGCCAGAGGGTAGAGGTCAACCGGTTGATGGTCGTCCTAGAGACGCAGCTCGGAGGGGAGGTGCGGATCCCCGATTCTATGCTTTACCGACCAGGCCAGGAGGCAGAGGCATCAAATACCGTGATTATAGGTACTATTCTTGTGTGTGGCGAGAGGTGCTTCGGTATTATTTGACCCCGGATCTACATATTCCTATGTGTCTTCCTACTTTGCACCGTATTTGGCCGTGCCCGGCTATGCTCTGGATATTCCAGTTTATGTGGCTACACCGGTGGGTGACTCCATTGTAGTCGACCGAGTGCATCATTCGTGTGTAGTTATATTTGGGGGTCTTGAGACCCGTGTTGATCTGTTGTTTTTGGATATGGTAGATTTTGACGTCATATTGGGGATAGACTTGTTGTCCCCATACCATGCTATTCTAGATTGTCATGCTAGGACTGTGACCTTAGCCTTGCCAGAATCACCCCGATTAGAGTAGAAAGGTACATCAAGCCACTCCGTTCGCACTGTTATTTCCTATGTTAAGGCTCGACGCATGGTCGAGAAGGGGTGTCTAGCTTATCTGGCTTATGTTCGTGATTCCAGCGCAGAGGTTCCTTCCGTTGAGTCAGTCCCTATTGCACGAGAATTTCCTGAGGTTTTTCCTTCAGACCTGCCGGGCATGCCACCCGACAGTGATATTGATTTCTGTATTGATCTGGCACCGGGCACTCGGCCCATCTCTATTCCACCCTATCGTATGGCCCCGCCGGAGCTAAAAGAGTTGAAAGATCAGTTGCAAGACCTTCTTGAGAAGGGCTTTATCAGGCCCAGTGTTTCCCCCTGGGGAGCACCTGTATTATTTGTAAAGAAGAAAGATGGCTCGATGCGGATGTGTATTGATTACCGGCAATTAAACAAGGTGACTATCAAGAATAAATATCCACTTCCGCGAATTGATGATTTATTTGACCAGCTTCAGGGTGCCAAGGTATTTTCAAAGATAGACTTGAGGTCGGGCTACCATCAACTGAAGATCAGAGCGGCTGACATTCCTAAGACAGCCTTTCGCTCTAGATATGGGCATTATGAGTTCTTGGTCATGTCCTTTGGGTTGACCAATGCCCCAGCAGCATTCATGGAGTTGATGAATCGGGTATTCGGGCCTTACTTAGATCTGTTCGTGATAGTCTTTATAGATGACATCCTGGTGTACTCCCGCAGCCAGGAAGAGCACGAGCAGCACCTCAGAGTGGTTCTTCGGACTCTGAAAGATAACCAACTATATGCCAAATTTTCTAAATGTGAGTTCGGCTGAGTTCGGTAGCATTTCTGGGTCACATTGTATCGGTGGAAGGTATTCGGGTAGACCCAAAAAGATTGAGGCGGTCCAGAGTTGACCTCGACCAACTTCAATGAGCGAGATCCGGAGTTTCTTGGGATTAGCAGAGTTACTACCGTCGTTTTGTAGAGGGGTTTTCTTCTATTGCGGCCCGATGACCGAGGTTGACCCGAAGGGTGTCCGGTTTCAGTGGTCGGAGGAGTATGAGGCGAGCTTTCGAAGCTCGAGACAGCCTCGACCACCGCGCCCGTGTTGATACTACCTACGGTGCGGGGCCTTATACGATTTATTGTGACGCATCTCGTACGGGGCTTGGAGCGGTATTGATGCGGGATGGTAAGGTTATCGCTTATGCTTCGAAGTAGTTAAAAATACATGAGAAGAATTATCCGGTTCATGATCTTGAGTTAGCAGCAATGGTTCATGCCTTAAAGATCCGGAGGCATTATCTATATGGTGTGACATGTGAGGTGTACACCGATCACAAAAGCCTACGGTACTTGTTCAAGCAAAATGAGTTGAATCTACGACAGCGGAGATGGTTAGAGTTGCTAAAAGACTATGATGTTACTATGTTATATCACCCAGGTAAGGCCAATGTGGTGGCCGATGCTTTGAGTAGAAAGTATGCCGGCATGGGTAGTCTTGCATACATTCCGGTCAGTCAGAGACCATTAGCTCTAGATGTCCAGGCCTTAGCCAACCGGTTCGTGAGATTAGACATTTCTGAGCCTAGCAGGGTGTTAGCCCGCACGGTCGCTCGTTCTTCTTTATTAGAGCGTATCCGTGAGAGGCAATTTGATGATCCTCATTTGCGTGAGTTGAGAGATACAGTACAGCGGGGAGGTGCCACACAGGTAAATCTAGATGATGATGGGGTATTGAAATTGCAGGGTCGAGTTTGTGTGCCCAATGTCGAAGGGATTCGAGAGTTGATCTTAGCAGAGGCCCACAGTTCGCGGTATTCTATTCACCCAGGCGCCGCGAAGATGTACCAGGACTTATGGCAACACTATTGGTGGCGCAAAATGAAGAAATATATCGTTGCGTATGTCGCTCGGTGTCTAAATTATCAGCAGGTGAAATATGAGCACCAGAGACCTGGTGGTGTATTCCAGAGGATTGAAATTCCCGAGTGGAAATGGGAGCGGATCACTATGGACTTCGTTACTGGACTTCCTTTGACTCGGAGGAAATTTGATGCTATTTGGGTCATTGTTGATAGGGTGACCAAATCAGCACACTTTATTCCAGTATCTGTCTCCTACTCGTCGGAGAGGTTAGCGGAGGTTTACATTAGGGAGATTGTTCGTCTCCATGGAGTGCCAGTATCTATTATCTCTGATCGGGGTACGCAGTTTACCTCGCGGTTCCGGAGAGCGGTCCAGCAGGAGTTAGGCACCCAGGTTCAGTTGAGTACAGCATTTCATCCTCAGACGGATGGCCAGTCCGAGAGGACTATTTCAGATTCTAGAAGACATGCTTCGAGCATGTGTTATTGATTTTGGAGGCTCGTGGGACCAGTTTCTGCCATTAGCACAGTTCGCCTACAATAACAGTTACCAGTCTAGCATCCAGATGGCTCCGTATGAGGCGTTGTATGGTAGGCGATGTCGATCTCCAGTCGGATGGTTTGAGCTGGAGAGGCTCGGTTGTTGGGTACAGACTTAGTTCGAGAGGCCTTGGATAAGGTCAAGACTATCCAGGAGAGATTGCGTTCAGCTCAGTCCAGACAGAAGACTTATGCGGATCGTAAAGTTTGAGATGTGCATTTCATGATTGGTGAACGAGTATTGCTCCGAGTGTCGCCTATGAAGGGCGTGATGAGGTTCGGGAAGAAGGGCAAGCTCGGCCCTAGGTATATTGGTCCATTTGAGATTCTAGACAGAGTGGGAGGGGTGGCTTACAGATTAGCTTTGCCGCCTAGCTTATCAGCCGTGCATCCAGCTTTTCACGTATCTATGCTTCGGAGATACCACGGCGATCCCACACATGTGTTAGACTTCAGTACTGTCCAATTGGACAATGATCTATCTTACGAGGAGGAGCCGGTGGCTATTCTAGACCGGCAGGTTCGACAGTTGAGGTCGAAGAGTTATCCTTCCGTGCGTGTTCAGTGGAGAGGTCAGCCTCCTGAGGCATCGACCTGGGAGTCCGAGTCTGATATGCGAGCCGCTACCCACACTTGTTTCCCGACTCGGTACTTCTTTCTTTGTCCGTTCGAGGACGAACGGTTGTTTTAGAGGTGGAGATTGTGACGACCCAAAGGATCATCACTTATTTTATTAATCATTTCGAGCTTCTGAGGCCTTGAAAACCTCATTCCATGTTGCCTCAATTTACGTGCACAATCCGAGCATGTAGCTGAAAAGATTTTGTGATAGAAAATATGAATTCTATTAGAAATGTGGATAAAAATGATATTAATATTGATATGGTTGACTTCGGTCAACATTTTTGGTAAACGGATCCGGACCCGAGATTGGGTGGTCCCGAGAGGTCCGTAGGAAAATATGGGACTTGGACATGCGTCCGGAGTCGAATTCTCAGGCCTAGAGCCCAAGTTATGAATTTTTCTATGAAATTGTTTTTGATGTAATTGCTAAAAGGAAATGAATTAATTGACCTTGGTATCGGGCTCGTATTTTGGTTCCGACGCCCGGTACAAGTCTTAAATATTATATATGTGATTTCTGTAAAGTTTGGTGACATTCGGATGTCGTTTGAGATGTTTTGGACCTCGAGTCCCAAGTTTGAAAGTTTTGAAAACCAAAAGTATGAAAATCATGAATTTGAGGCTTGATTTGATGAAAACGATGTGATATTGGCGATGTGATCGCACGAACAAGTTCATAATGTGTTTTTGATGTTGTGTACATGTTTGGTTTGGAGCCCGGGGAGCTCGAGTAAAGATTTGATAGGCCGTTGGATGAAATTCTGAATTTTTGCACTGCTGGTTTTTCACCCAGCTGTTGTCTTCGCAATTGCGAAGTATTTATCGCAATTGCGAAGGTGGCAGGTCAAGGCAGGGTTCGCAAATGCGAACCCTTGGTCGCAAATGCGAAGGGTGCCCAGGACCATTTGGGTTCGCAAATGCGAACCAAACCTCGCAATTGCGAGGCCTCCAGAGAAAAGGCATGCTTCGCAAATGCGAAGCATTCTTCGCAAATGCGAAGGTCCCTCAGCCCAGCCTCATTCGCAAATGCGAAGGTCCCTGGAGGCCAGCCTGGTTCGCAAATGCGAACAAATGTTCGCAAATGCGAAGCCCCCAAATTTGCCTTGGCTTCGCAAATGCGAACAAAAGTTCGCAAATGCAAACTTCCCAGCCTTAGCTTATTTTTCAAACTCCAGAAATTGGTCGGGGTTCGCAATTGCGAACCCATGTTCGCAAATGCGAACACAGAGACCTGTAAATCACGATTTCCAGTTCATTTCTTCACTTTTTACAAACCAAAAACACCCATTTGCGATTCTTCACGGATTCCTTCTTCATCAAAACAATTGTAAGTCACTTTTTACTTAATTCTTTCAATTCCTAACATCATTAAACATGTTTTTCAATAGAAATCAAAGGTTTTCATGGTAGAATTTCTTGTTTTTGTTAGAATATAGGGTTTTTCATAAATTGGGAAATTGGACCTCGAATTGAGGTCCGATTTTGAAACAAATCATATACATGAACTCGTGAGGGGATGGGTAACCGGATTTTGGTCCGAACCCCGAGTTCCGACCATGTGGGCCCGGGGTTCGAAATTCACTATTCCGGGCAGAATGTTGTAAAAGTTGTAATTGGTCTTAGGAATTAGTTTGTTGAGTAGTATAGATGATATTAAATCAATTGTGTATAGATACAATTGGATTGGAGCCAAATTTGAAAGAAAAAGACATTTCCACGGATTGAATTGTTCATAAACATTCGAGGTAAGTGTTTGTTCTATCCTAGCTTGAGGGAATAGGATTATGTGTTATGTGTTATGTGATCGAGTGCGGTGTATGGGTTGTGGTGACGAGCATCCATACACTGGCGTCTAGTATGACCGTGAGTCGTTGAAAATGCTTATTTTGAGATATATTTACAGATGAATTGTTGAACCTTTGTCAGGTTGTAGAATTGTTATTGTTCTCCCTTGTCGGGACTTGTTGTGAAGATAATTATTGATTGCCCTTATTGGGATAGTTTATGAATTATTGCTTCTTTCTTTGCCCTTAACCGTGATTGTTATTTGGGTGAGGAAGAGTGATAATGCACGAAGGGTGATGCCGTGCCTTGTTTTATTATTTATGCACGAAGGTTAATGCCGTGCCATGTTTTATTGATTATGCACGAAGGATCATGCCGTTCCCTATTATTGAACCATGTACGAAGGATCATGCCGTACTATGGATGTGAGGATGAGAGTAAAAGCACGAAGGGTGATGCCGTGTACTTTATTTGCTTATTTGGTGAGGATGAGAGTAAAAGCACGAAGGGTGATGCCGTGCAACCGCTTGCTATTCCTTGACTTGATATTACTTGTGTTTACATTATACTTTGTTTTTCCTTGTGAATTTATTAACTGTTGTTAATTATTGAATTCTTTGAGATATTCCTTATTGTGTTATTACCTGGTTATTTCTTGTTATTCTGTGGTATACATATATATTGAATTGCACAGGTTTATGTGGGTGTCTGGTCCTAGGCTTGTCACTACTTCGCCGGGATAGGCCAGGGACTTACCAGCACATGGGGTCGGTTGTGCTGATACTACACTTCTGTGCGTTTTTGCACAGGTCCAGGTTACGATCAGGAGCAGCAGCAGTAAATCGATTGCGTGGGAGTTGATCACATTTGAGACCGAGGTAGCTTGCAGACGTCCGCAGGCCCGGCGTCTCTCTCTTTATTTATGTTACTAGCTGTAGTCTCTTTGTTCCGAGACAAACAGAATTATGTTATATTTCTTTCAAACTCTTATGTGTAGTATTCAGTAGTAGTTCGTAAGTTGGTGACTCCACGTCTTGGGTAGAGGATTTCAGTATGATTTTCATCTTGTAATTAGTTATTTCTATTTCGATAAAGTATTCCGCATTTATTTAATTAAAATTGTGTTAAAAACAGGATAGTATGAATACAGTGGCTTGCCTAGCTACCACGAGTAGGCGCCATCACGATCCCGATGTTGGGGGAAAATCCGGGTCGTGACATGTAATCACATAACCCAGAAGGAGCCCCATATGGATAAACTTCTTCAGGAAGCTTATTCACAATGGAGTACGAACATCCATAATATAATATATTTATAACATTATCAAGTGAAGCAACATATATTTCTTTTTTGGTAATTAAAAGTGAAGCAATATTTATATATGACATAAGGAACCTTCTAGCCAATTTAAAAAAAAATAGATACCGACAAGTATATTCAATGTTGAGAATTTTGACTTAAAAGTGATGAGCAGTTTTTTTTATATAAATATATGGATGTAAATAACAACAATTTCATCGATGTAGATACTAACCAAATGCACTCATATAAGGAAATGCTATTAGACAAACAAAATACTACACAAGTTGAGTACTACGCCCAACGGAAGCTCAATCAACACTCACACAAGAAAAAGGGAAGAAATCCGCAGGGTCTATAATTCTATCACAAGAAGATAAGAACAGACTGTATGAGCCATGGCGTTTCTCAGTTATAATCAAGTTATTTGGGAAAAAAGGCCCCATTACCTTCTCCGTTCTACGCTAGTTGACCTATGGAGTCCATCCGAATAGTTGATCTTTATTGACCTAGGATAAGACTTTTTCATAGTCAAATTTAGAAAGGATGAGAACTTAGTGAAAGCAATACAAAAAGGGCCATAGTTTTATTAGGGAATTTCCTCTTAGTTAGAATATGGGAACCAAAATTCGTTCTATGGGAAGCAACCCTATACTTCACTGCAATTTGGGTAAGACTACCGCAGTTGCCAACAGAATTCTACGATAGGGAAATCCTTGAAAAGGTGGGTCGAAAACTGGGGAAATTTCTAGAAGTAGACACATGCACCTCAGCCACTCTCAGAGGAAGGTATGCACGCATATGCATCTAGCCCCCCCCCCCAGAAAAACCAATAGAAACCTCAGTAACAATATGAGATCATAAACAACTGGTACTTTATAAAGGGAAAAATATACTATGCACTTGGTGTGGAAGAATAGGTCATATCCTACGAGAGTGTACGCATAGGCAAAGCCAATACCAACAACACACCTAGGATAGCACATAATGCTCAAAAATAGCCAAAGAAACACTGCAAATCAAACACCAAGTACAGAGGAAGAAGACGAATGGTAAGTTGTCTCCTTCCCAAGAAGAAAAAAAAGGAAAATGCCACGAAACACAAGCAAGAACAGGATACCTACCCCAAAGACAATTCTTAAGCAAAACAGGACAAAATCAAGGTAAAAATGTTCGACGCATCTTTAGATAAGTTCTTGGAAACTCTAACTTTCCAGTCACAAACAAAGCTAACTTGTCAAAGGAAATGGACTGGCCCAAACAAAACTCCACTAGGGGGCAACACAGCCAAGGCAGAACAGGATAGTCCACAAAGGAACGGGCTAATGTCAGTGTTAAAAGAAAAGCGGACCCAAGCCAAATTCAAATCTACACAAGCCGGGAAACTAGGCCCAGGTCCCAAACCACAACTAGCAATTCTAACAATATAGATATTACCCAAACCAAAATAGACCCTACCCCAATTCCAAATACAAGTCGGCCCAATATCCAACAGAGTACCTCAAATTTATAGATGGACCCACTTCAAGGCTCACATGAAGGTCTGACCCAAATGATGACCCCTACCATACTACCTTTCCCTTACCACCCTCAACCGATGAGAAATCCTCCATGATAGACCAAGCCTTAATAGAGAGTAATTAAGAAATCCCCATTAATTTGACAGAATCAATCACCTCCACTGGATTACCCATTAAAACATTACGTAGTAAATCAGACACAACCCCCAAAATAACAAAAATGATTACCACTCAAAAGACTCAAAAGTCTGAAACGATTGACTTGCCCAATACCCCTTCCTTTATTACCAACCTAGAAAAAGAAAAAAAAGCCAAAAATGGAGCCAAGCAATATGATTCACGTCCAAGCAACGGTCGTAGTCAATATAACCCGGTCAATTAACTCCAGAGTCGATCCCACAGGGAATTAACCTACCAACTGCAACTTTCACAACCCAAGAACACTTCTGGAGCAGTTCCCAAAATTTGAATATATTTTTTTGTGGAGGTTTTCTAACAACTAACTTTTGCAAGAATTAAAGACTTGAATGAAAGAATTGAATGTTGGGTAAAGAATATAAAGAAAGGCTAAGGTATTGATTTCCCCTATTGATGGAATCCCTTCTGTTTATGCTCATACAAATTGTGAATATTATTCTATCAATCATGAACGCTATTTTTACCGTAATTCTCTCCCGAACAACTACAATAATTTACTAGTGCACTCTCCCGAGCTACCCTAGCTAGCTTTAATTTGAATAGTTCACTTTAGATTACACCCAAGGCTTTGTTATTCCTAATCCCACCTTTACGCCTAAAATTATAGATTCCTCCAATAACCTAGGTGTGGTGTTGTTCAACAATATACCTAAATATGCACTCTTTTCCAAGTTATGCACACTAAATAGGCACAGAGCTAATTGGGGATCCTACCAATTAACTACAACAAGAACGAAGTTGAACAAATAGAAATCTAGCTAACAATTTATAATCACATAAACTAGAAGTTCATCACTCAATAGGGTCCATCAAAACCTTAGATAAGGAATTAGCTACTCATAATCAAAGAAACAAGAATAATAATTGAATTCATAATCAAAGAATCAATACAAAAGAAAGAAATAAGTTGAGAGGGTTCTCTCTTACTAATTATCTTGCAAAAGTAGTCAAGAATATAATGCTTCCCTCTCTGGGCGAAATATATGCTTATATAGAGGGTTTAGGTTACAAAAATTGAGCTTTTACAAAGTTAGCCTTCAGAAATTTCGGCAGCGTCCGATGTCCGTCCGCGGTCGCGGATGGACTGCGAACAGTCAGGTTCTCCGAAGTTTGAGAGGTTTCGCGAGCCTCTTTTTCCGCAGTTCATCCGCGGTCGCGGATGAATAGTATCTCGCATTCTTCATCCTATTTTTTAGTGCCAACTTCACTCTTGCTCTACACTTGACCTTGTTACCATCTTATGACTCCAAAATTACTCTTTTAGTCTCCAATGGCTCATGTGTACCTATAACATGCCAAGAAACACTAATAAAAGCAATTTGTCATCATAAACAATATCAATTCAACAATAAATCGTGATTATTTAGGGCATAATTATAGTCAAATTCACCTATTTTGACAATACCCACCCCCAATCTTCCTAATCTCCAACCACTACCACCGGATCACTACCGGCCTCTTAGTTGGAGTTGGCCCTCCATGGGCAGACCCTGAGCTATGATTTTAACTAGGCGACCAACTAGTCACCCTCATCATTCAGAACCTGACACACTTAGCAAGGGTCGCAAGAAAGGCACTAAACAAGGGCTTGGGGATACTTGGAGCCCAAATGTGGCAGTCAATGATGGATCAAGTTCACCCACCGAACCTAAATGCCAATAGGGAAGGACCAATCCAGGAGAGTATCAATCAAATCTTCAACAACTTGCCATTCTTTCCAGAACTCACAGTGGAGGACCTATATGCCACACCACATTTCAAGGTTTTTCAACCGGAAGAAGCCCAGAAAGCTTCACATTCACAGTAGGAGAACAAACACTGATACAGCCAGAGCAATCACTATCGGGGAGCATAGCAAGAGGAATCTCAACAGCCCTGGAGATCTTAAAGAGCAAAGAGATGCCAATGGAACAAGGAGCAATACTAATCGACGATCTAGTGAGAGTGGACTCACTATGTGAGGGTGGTGGAATTCAGTGTGGACCACAATGAAACCATAATCCTCATGTGCCTAAAGAACATAGCACAAGCCCTCCAACATTTAACCCTCTAATGAATTTCATCATACGGAATGTTAGAGGGAAGAATAATGCGGAGTTCAAAAGGCATTGCTCAGAGATGGTAAAGCTTCAAAAGCCAATGATGGTGGTCCTGCTTAAAACAAAAGTGGTAGACCACAAAAAGCTCACAGAGGAGCTTCAAATTGATATGCTTGTCCAATTCCTTGCCATTGGTTTTTCTGGTGGTATTTTTATCATGTTGAAAGAAACATCAGTCCAAGGGGATGAGATGGCTGTTAATCCCCAGGGCATTCATGCCATGGTTAAGGTACTTCCATCAAACCCACCCTGGTTACTTTCTGCTATTTATGCTAGCAGTGTTGTAGAAAATAAACAAATCCTTAGGGATAATCTTCTTGACATCTCCTAGACTCATCTGGGGAGCTGGTTTGTGGGAGGAGACTTCAATGAAGTCCTCAAAGCTGAAGAAAAATTTAGGGGCAACCCCATCAATACCCACATAAGCAATTCTTTCTGGAACTGTATTAATAACTGCCACCTCATAGATCTAAGTATTAAAGGCAGTAAGTACACTTGGTCTAATAAGAGGTGCAAAATAAGAAGCAACCTCATATCAGAGAGTATAGACAGATGCCTTGCTAATAACCAATGGGTAAATCAGTACCTTGAAGCCAACATCACACACCTCCATAGGATCCAATCAGACCGTTGCCATATGCATGTTAGCCTTAGTAATTCCAGTGCTAGTCCTAGAAACAAGACTTTTAGGTTTGAATCCATGTGGTGTAGCAACGCAATGTTCCAAAACTTGGTTAGGGACTCCTTCAGCCCCAACTCCACCTTAACCACCTCAACAACCCTCTTTAAAGCAAATGCCATTAGTTGGAATAGGAACACCTTTGAAAAAATCTACCACAAGAAACGGAGATTCCTTGCTAGGATTGTAGGAATCCCAAAATCCCCCCATTACCCAATAAGTACAAACCTTTAAAGTTTGGAAACACAACCAGTTGCTGAGCTTAATTCAATATTGAAAAATAAGGAAAACTTTTTGAAGTTGAAATCTACAATCTAATGGCTCTCTAAAGGAGATGCAAACACCAATTTCTTTCATGCATTCACCTTTAATAGAAGAAGGAGAAATAATATCCTATATCACCAGAATGACAGTGGTCAGTGGATGTTTGAAGAAGAAGAAATCCATCAGGCTATCTCTCTGTTTTTCATAGAACCGTACAATTCCTCACACCATCAATCTAAAGCTGGAATTTCATCCATAGAAATCCAAGGACCGACCCTTTCCTAGGCTCAACATATAATATTAAGAATGGCCCTTAGGGATAGTGAAATAAAAAATGTCATATTCTCCCTCAAGTCCTTTAAAGCACCTAGGCCTGATGGTCTACACCCCCTTTTCTACCAGAAATACTAGGGCATCGTGGGCAAGGATGTGATTTCCTTTTGTAAACACTGTTACAACACATCCATCATGGACCCAAGAATGAATGAAACACTTCATTGCCTCATCCCAAAGTGCCCCCATGCCTCAGAGCTTAGGAACTTTCAACCTATAGGCTTATGTAACACTGTCTACAAGACAGTAACAAAAATCATAATCAATAGGATCAAGCCCTTTCTCCCAATCATCATCGGTCCCAGTCAAGCAAGTTTCCTGTCAAACAGGAGAGCTTCTGATAATGCCATCATTGTTCAGGAATATATCTACCATTTTGGAGAAATGAAAGGCAATTCTAGTAACATGATGCTAAAAATAGACTTGGAGAAAGCCTTTGACATGCTTGAATGGTCCTTTATCAAGGAAACCCTCCATGTCTTTAGATTCCCAATCAGCATCATCAACCTCATCATGTCTTGTGTCAGCACATCCACCATCTCTGTAATTGCCAATGGAGGAAAAACTGCACCCTTCATGCCCACTAGAGGCATCAGACAAGGGTACCCCCTCTCCCCTTACCTCTTTATCGTGTGCATGGAAATGCTGTCAAGAGGCATAGATAACAATATCTCAAGTGGAGAATGGCAGCCAATCAACACCAGCAGAAATAGGCCAAATATTTCTCACATCTTCTTTGCTAATGACCTATCCCTCTTTGCTAAAGCCAACCTGTCCAATAGCAACACAATCCTCAATACACTCAATTCCTTCAACCTGGCATCTGGCCAAAAAATAAACCTTGACAAATCTAAGGTTGGGTTCAGCAAAAATTGCTAGGCCCATCAAATGGAAATCATTTCCAACTCCCTTTCCATAAAAGCATCCACAACATTTGGCAAGTACCTAGGTTTTCCCATATTTCACAAAAGGCCCACCCATAATGATTTTTAATTTATTATTAACACTCTTCACTTGAAAATGGTAGGATGGAAAATGAGTATGCTTAACATGACTGGCAGGACCACTCTGGCTAAGACGTCCTTGAACTCAATTATGAACCATAACATGCAATATATCAAATTTCCAATGAAAACATGCAAGGAAATTGACAAGGTTCAGTGTGACTTCATCTAGGGCACCACTACTAATAAAAAGAAAATGCACCTTGTGTCCTGGGACATAGTCACAAAACCCAACGATAAAGGAGGCCTGGGTATTCAAAAACCAGAGCTAAAAAATAAATCTCTTCATTCAGGCGTTGCTAGGAGGCTGTTCTAAAATCCCTCTTCCCTCTGGGCTACCAATCTTATTGCAAAATACTACAACTGGAGAAACCCGCCAAAAAAAGGGCTAAGACCCACACATGGCAATGCATCTTAAAAGGGTGAGAAACATGCATAAAAGCAAAAAGATGGGTGGTCTATACTGGAAATAAAGTTAATTTCTTTGAGGATCCCTGGATCAATAACCTCCCAGCCATAAGATCCTTAATTCAGGGTCTTCAAACCAGAGAAGACGTGGCAAAAACAATGGCAAATGTACACCAAAATGGGGCTTGGGACCTATCAACTCTCTCCATTACCATCCCCCAAATTGTACAAAATTCAATCCAAAACACCTTTATTCCTTCCAACCTAGTCAAGGAAGATAGAATGATATGGGGTGCAACTCCGAATGGCATACACTTCACAAAGTCAGCATACCTTCTCCTATAACAAGACTATGAAAACAGGACCCACAACTTCACATGGATATGGAAGTTAAAAGTACCAAAAAAAAAATCCAATTCTTCTTTTGGCTTCTCTTCCATGAAAGACTACCCACTGGGACCTACCTCCATTATGTGGAAATTCTTCAAAATCCAACCTGCGAATAGTGCAACCTTGCACATGAATCCTCAGCCCACATTTTCCTTGAGTGCCCCAATGCTCAAACTTTTTGGAATGACATTATCTTAAAAAGCAAGAAGGAAGCCAGCACCTCTATACTAGTCTTCAGTTTCATAAAATGGCCTAATACATAGGAAACTCTAAAAAATAAAGACTACAACAATATAATCTCTTGGACTGAACTCATACCCTTTTGTTTTGGAAAATATGGTTAACAAGGAATAACAACATCTTCAATAACAGAAAAGACAAAGTTGACTCGAAATGTTCAATAGCAAAAACTACTGAGTTTGCTATATTAATGCTGAAAAGAGAAACAAGAAACAAGGAAATAATCTAGGTAAAATTGGAACCACACACACTTAACTCCTTCAAGCTGAACTGTGATGGAGCTGCAATGGGGAACCCAGGCAGAGAAAGTCAAGGAGGGGTTTTTAGGGATGCAAGAGGGAACTGGGTTCTGGGTTTCATAGGATCAGTCCAATACACCACCAACACACAAGTAGAGCTGCTAGCTCTTCTCAAAGGTCTGCAATTCACGAAGGAAAGAAATCTAACACCGTTGGAAATAAACACAGACTCAACGGAGGTAATTACAATGTTAACTAATGGCAACCTCTATTTTGACTCTATTATTTTTGAATGTAGGTCAATCGTTCAAAGACTATGCGATGTGGTTGTAAAGTATGTGTACAGAGATACCAACCAAGTAGTTGACCTGATGGCAAAGGAATTAGCAAAAAGGACCTTTTTTGAAGAATTTTTTGTAACATTAGTTCCTCCGGTATTTGTCAGGAATATGTTTTGGGCAGACATCATAGGAACTATGTTTGAAAGAAACATTCTGGTCTTTAATAGTAATAGTAAAACAATGGGGAACGTGGGTAACACGTAGCCAACTATAAACAATGGTTTTGTTAGCCCTAACAGGCAGTTTCATCTATGATTAAGTAATGCAAATATGCACCTATGATTAAGTAATGCAAATATTTTTTTTGGTTCAAAGGTGCATATTTGCATTACTTAATCATAGATGAAACTGCCTGTTAGGGCTAACAAAACATTTGTTTGTAGTTGGGTATTGATAATAGGTGAATTTGACTATATTTATGCTCTAAATAATCACGCTTTATTGTTGTTTTGATATTGTTTATGATGAAAAAATGCTTTTATTAGTGTTCTTAGTGTGTTATAGGTACACATGAGCTAATGAAGACTAAAAGAGCAAGTTTTGGAGTCAAAAGATGGTGCAAAAGGCCAAAGTGTGGCACAAGTCAAGAACTTATGTTGAAAATAGTCGGGAAGGTGTGATTCCGAGCAATATGGATGTTATGGAATGAATTTAAGTGATTTGGAGCTTTTAAGTCTGAGTAAAAGCTCAAGCAATTAAGCCGGGATCGAGTTTGGGGGTCAAATTTGATAGTGTAGTACAAGCGAAGAATGGATGAGGCATATTGCGCACTGTCAAGTAAATTGGACATAACATTTAGCTCACAACTCGATTTTGGCTCAATAATATATGGTTGGAAAGATAACACAAAGGGATACAACTTTTATGTTTTGAGTTTTACCAAATTCCAAACGGAACAGGGTGAAAAATCGCGGTTCATTCGCAACCGCGGATGAACCGCGGAAAAATAGGCCTGCAGAAGATTTTTGAAGATTCAGAGAACTGTTCTGTCCGTGGAAGAACCGCGGAAGGAGCCGCAAATATTAGTCCTAGTTTTGTACAAATTCAGTTTTTAATCCCTAAACCCTCTATATAAACCCCTAGTTCGCCCAATAGAGGCATGTTGTCTTTATTTTATTACTTTTGCAAGATATTTAGTAAGAGAGAATCCTCTCAACTCCTTTTTTTTATTTTATATCAAGTATTTCTTTATGATTTCAATTATTATTCTTATTTCTTTGAGCATGAGTAGCTAAATCATTTTCTAAGGTTTTGATGGAACCTATTGAGTGATGAACTTATCATTTATGTGATTACAAATTGTTTGCTAGATTTCTATTTGTTCAACATCGTTCTTGTTGTAGTTAATTGGTAGGATCCCCAATTAGCTGTGCCTATTTAGTGTGCATAACTTGGAAAAGAGTGTATATTTAGGTATATTGTTGAACAACACCACACCTAGGTTATTGGAGGAATCTATAACTTTAGGCGTATAGACGGGGTTAGGAATAACGAAGTCTTGGGTGCAATATTAAGTGAACTATTCAAATTAAAGCTAGCTAGGGTAGCTCAGGAAAGTGCACTAGTAAATTATTATAATTGCTCGGGAGAGGGTTACGATACAAATATCATTCATGATTGATAGAATATATTAACAATTTGTATGAGCATAACGATAAGGGATTCCATCAATAGGGGAAATCAATACCTTAGTCTTTCTCCATATTATTTTACCAAATATTCAATTCTTTCTTTTAAAGCCTTTTTAATTCTTGCAAAAGTAGTTAGTCGAAATCCACAACAAACATATACTCGAAATTTTGGGAACTTGATTCGGAAGCATTCTTGGGTTGTGAAAGTTGTAATTGGTAGTTTAATTCCCTGTGGGATCAATCTTGGACTTATTAGACCAGGTTATATTGACTACGACCGTTGCTTGGACGTGAATAAATTTTGGCGCCGTTGCCGGGGAATTAACGGAATTATCATTTGCCATTAACAGAGCTTCAGTATTCTTGTGTAGTCAGGTTTTTTCTACACTTTACATTGAATATTTTGACGGTTGTTGATTCGGGTACTCAGGTGCATGCCTAGAAAATCTGCAAGGACTGGAGAACTAATTGAAGGACTCTTAGACCCCGAGCAAACTTTCCAAGCACGTAGCAAGGCTATGAAACAAATTCAGCAATCTCAACAACCAATCCAACTAGACTTCGACATGGGTGACGTAAACGAACCAAACCAGCCAGCCGGGTTAAATATGTAAGAGGCGCAGGAGGCACATGAAGGTGCACTGTATGACTGGGCACAACCCACAACGGATAATTTGGCAACTGCCATCGTTGTGCCAGCAATTCAAACTGAGTCTTTCCAGATTACTAACAACATGCTACACTTGTTGCAAAACAAGGGATTATTTTCTGGGTCTCAGGTTGAAGATCCACAGCAGCACCTGAAGAACTTTCTCTCGATATGCAAGACACAGAGGCAACCGAATGTGACTCCGGAAGCCATCAGACTATTGCTCTTTCCGTTATCAATTACAGGAGCTGCACATGTATGGCTAAACTCACTCCCCATAAACTCTATTGCAACTTGGGATGAGTTAGTCAAACAATTCCACAACAAGTTTCATCTACCTAACAAGACAGCTCAACAAATTGATGAGATTGTGAGCTTCAAGCAGAAACCAGTGGAGACATTACATGAAACTTGGGGCAAATTCAAGGGTATGCTTATTATGTGTCCTCACCATAGGATTCCTGAGCAGATGTTGGGTCAAAGGTTCTACATGGGGCTTTCAGATAGTATGACGAATATTGTAGATGCTTCAGCAGGTGGGGCTTTTCTGAGCAAGACTTGGAGAAAGGGCCAAAATTTGCTAGACAAGATGGCTCAAAATTCCGGGTGGACGACCAGGAATGCTCTTATCACACCAGTGGTACACTTTGTACCTCTGAATCCTTCCAACACTCTGGAGGAGAACGTGGGTACTATATAGACACAAATGAGCATCCCGACAAAGAAGGTGGAAGAATCAGGGGTCAAGCAGCAGGTTCACATTGTAGATACTATCAATGGTGGTTTATGCACATCTTGCATTAGCCAACACATAGGTAATCCATGGGCTGCTGACCAAGAACATCATCATCAGCATGAAGACATGAATTATGTGGCTAATTATGGAGGGCAGTGACAAGGTAACCAGAGTTGGGGTTAGCAGGCTCCAATGCAGTATAAGCCACCTCATCCACAATATAATGCAGCAGGTACGAGGCCACCACACAACATGGCTCCATATCCGAGACCTCAGAATTTTGGCAATCAGTAGCAGGGATATCATCCACCTCCGCCACCACATGGGGGTAGACATGACGATGGGTTTGCAAGATTGGAAGCTATGATGCAACAGGTAATTGGGTCAAATGCCAAAACCAATGAGAGGATAGATGCACATGATGCAGCCATCAAGAATATTGAAGCACAAGAGGGCCAGATTGCTATGTCTCTCAATAATCGTCCTCAAGGGATATTGCCTGCAGACATACAAACAAACCCAAAAGACCAAGTCCGAAAGCAGATGATGGCAGTGACTCTAAGAAGCGGTAGAGATCTTGATGCTAAGAAAGAAAGTGAGAAAATCGACAGACAGGCTGAGACACTCACTCTATTGCCCATTGAACTGGATGAGTCCACAGGGTTGACAGAAGTTACAGTCCAGCCAATTGCTGAAAATAAAGAGGCAAAGCAGGGAACGGAGAAAGTAGCTGAACAGGTAGAGCAGTAGATTGAAGAGAAAATGATAGAGAAAGAAAAATCCCAAGTCATTGGGAAGAAGAGGCCTCCACCACCATTCTCCCAAAGGCTGGCCAAACACCAGAAAGAAGAGCAATACAAAAAGTTCTTTGAGATGCTCAAGAAAATCCAGGTAAACATTCTCTTAATTGAAGCTTTAAAAGAAATGCCTGGGTATGGTAAGATGATAAAAGATTTGATGTCGCAGAAATTTGATTTCCAAGACTTGGCCACCGTAACACTTACCTAGACTTGTAGTGCAATGGTCTCCAGACCCATTGCTCAGAAGCTATCTGATCCAGGTAGCTTCACCATTCCATGCACTATAGGGAATCATGCCTTTACAAAGTCTTTGTGTGATTTAGGGGCAAGCATTAATCTCATGCACTTAGTCATTTATAAGAGGTTAGGCATTGGGAGAGCCAGGCTTACCTCTATGTTATTACAGCTTGCTGACAGGATGGTTAAGCATCCATTTGGTATTATAGATGATGTGCTTATCCAGGTAGGGAAGTTCGTGTTTCCCGCCGATTTTGTTATTCTTGATTGCAAGGTCGACGAAGAAATTCCCACAATTCTAGGAAGACCATTCCTAGCCACCGGGAGAGCCCTAATTGATTGTGAAACTGGGGAACTCAATATGAGGTTGAATGATGACGAAATCATCTTCAATGTGCAAAAATCCATGAGGCGCCCTAGTGAGTGCGCGAACTGCTCTCTTATTGATACGGTTGATGTGATAGTGGAGACAGCCGATGCAGAGTTGACCATTGAAAATCCACTTCAAGCATGCCTGATGAACATGGAAGAGGCAAATGGTGAAAGTTTAGCCTGAATGGGTACTATCTCTAGAAGGCAAGGGATTTTGGGAGAGAGAGCTTGAGTTCGAGCCTCTACACTTAGAGAAAAGAGAGACCCCGCCTGCAAAGCCATCCATAGAAGAGCCACCAAAGCTTGAGCTTAAACCACTACCATCACATCTCAGGTATGAATTTCTAGGTCCTAACTCCACTTTACCTGTTATTATCTCATCTAGTTTGTTGGATGTGCAGGCCCAAAAGCTTATACAGGTACTCAAGGAATGTAAGACTGCCATTGGGTGGACCATGGCAGACATAAAGGGGATCAACCCCACATATTGCATGCACAAGATTCTATGGGAAGAGGGGCACAAACCTTCCAGGAAATGCAAAAGAAGGCTGAACCCGAATATGAAGGATAGGGTGAAAAAGAAAGTGATAAAGTGGCTAGACACGGGGTAGATCCCGGGTAAGTTTTCTCACCCTTCTGTGCTATACATGTATTATTATGCCATGAGGACATGGCATGATTTTAAGTATGGGGTGGGAGACTTATCTTGTATTGTATATTATATATAATAGATGTAGCTGTAAATTATATTAGCTGGCTTGGCCCGATGATGGACACTTGGTGACGGGTTTCTTAAGGGTCTAAGTCGGAATAAAAACATAAACAAATCAGAAAATTTAAAAAAAAAATGCAAAAATATGAGTAGAGGACTCTTCCTTATGACGGACTATTTAGGACAAGTACTCTTGAGGGAAGTAGTCCACGTAGGAATTTTTCTTTCTTTTATTTTCTTTTTCTAGGTAGTGTATCATCTCCCCCTTGGTTTTTCTTTTTACCACGGTTCTTTTCCAAGGGTTTTTATTGAATCGGGTTAGGTAGATTTTTCTTTTCTTAGGATTAGAGGAGAAAGGGTAACATGTAACCCAGAGTATGCACATTAGCAAAGCTTAATTGAACTTGAGAATGTATTCTCTAAGCTTGACTGTAGAATCTCAATATGCCTTAAATTTGCACAATAATGTTTGCTTGAACATCGATAAGACTTTGTAGATGAACTGGATTCCAAATGAGTTGCATGCTATGTGTGTGTGAGGTTTTACTTACATTGTATGCTTTATATGATGCTTAGAACTTGCCATGTGTGTTTGCAAAGCGAAATAGAAGTTGTTTGGTTATAGAAAGGATAGAGGCATTTCTTTGTGTAACCCCATACCAATAGACATGAATTCACCCGTACATAATATCTTAGTTAACCCCTTTGAGCCTAAGGCTTATTCTTTGATAACCCTTAAATGTTCATCAAATTATTATATTGTTCTACTTTACCTCCTAGAAGCACTTGTATTGTAATGAATATTCAAAAGTCTAAGTGTGGGGTGAAGGGAAATTGAAAAAGGGAAAATCAAGAATGAATGGTAGAAAATAGTGAACTGGCCAAAATAATGTAAATGTATTGCAAAGCAATGAGAAAAAAATGAAAAGAAAATGATATTTTGAGAAAAAGAGCTATATCAATGTATATATGAAAATTAGAAAGGCCAGTTACACCAACAAAGGAAAAGTGGGGATTAAAAGTAAATAAAGGTGAAGGAATGTTTAGGGGAGACTAGGGAAGAAAAAGAAAAGGGAAGTTGTAAAAAGGAAAAGAAAAGTGCTTAGGGAGGTTAGTCACTATAACCAAAAGTATCCAACCCGTCCCGTATCCAACATTACAACCCTTAAAGACCTCTTGATCTATGATTGAATAACTCGATTAGTGGAGTATTACACTAGGGGCAAGCCTATGGTGTGTCTGTATGCATATGAATGTTATTTGTTGAGAGTGAGTGAATTTTTCCGATATTTATAAGTTTCATGTTCTGAATTTTTTATGTGTGGGAACTTCTCTCAATAAACTATGTGAGGGTGTGTAACTCAAGAGGAAAACGGTAAATTTGCAAGTCTGTGATAATAACTAGAGTAAGCAATAATGTGCTGGCATGTGAGTTTACGGTTAGGTAAGGATTGTGCATTTCTTAGGTTAATCATGAAAGATAGCTTTTGTGACATATGTTGGGGGAGACATTAATAAAATTGGCCTAAAGTGTGATTAAGGTTGCTCGAGGATGAGCAAAGGTTTAAGTGTGGGGTATTGATAATAGATGAATTTGACTATATTTATGCCCTAAATAATCACGCTTTATTGTTGTTTTGATATTGTTTATGATGACAAAATGCTTTTATTAGTGTTCTTAGTATGATATAGGTTTACGTTAGCTAATAAAGACTAAAAGAGCAAGTTTTGGAGTCAAAAGATGGTGAAAAAGGCCAAAGTGTGGCGCAAGTCAAGAACTTATGTTGAAAATAGCCGGGAAGGTGTGATTCCGAGCAATATGGATGTTATGAAATGAATTTAAGTGATTTGGAGCTTTTACGTCTGAGTAAAAGCTCAAGCAATTAAGCCGGGATCGAGTTCGGGCGTCAAATTTGATAGTGTAGTATAAGCGAAGAATGGATGAGGCATATTGAGTACTGTCTAGTAAATTGGACATAACATTTCTCTCAGAACTCCATTTTGGCTCCATAATATATGGTTGGAAATATAACTCAAAGAGATACAACTTTCATGTTTTGAGTTTTTCCAAATTCCAAATGGAACAGGGTGAAAAATCGCGGTTCATTCGCGACCGCGGATGAACTGCGGAAAAACAGGCCTGCAGAAGATTTTTGAAGATTCAGAGAACTGTTCTGTCCGCGACCGCGGAAGAACCGCGAAAGGAGCCGCAAATATTAGTTCTAGTTTTGTACAAATTCAGTTTTTAAGCCGTAAACCCTCTATATAAACCCCCAGTTCGCCCAATAGAGGCATGTTGTCTTTATTTCATTACTTTTGCAAGATATTTAGTAAGAGAGAATCTTCTCAACTCCTTCTTTTTATTTTATATCAAGTATTTCTTTATGATTTCAATTATTATTCTTGTTTCTTTGAGCATGAGTAGCTAAATCCTTTTCTAAGGTTTTGATGGAACCTATTGAGTGATGAACTTATCATTTATGTTATTACAAATTGTTAGCTAGATTTCTATTTGTTCAACTTCGTTCTTGTTGTAGTTAATTGGTAGGATCCCCAATTAGCTGTGTCTATTTAGTGTGCATAACTTGGAAAAGAGTGCATATTTAGGTATATTGTTGAACAACACCACACCTAGGTTATTGGAGGAATCTATAACTTTAGGCGTAAAGACGGGGTTAGAAATAACAAAGTCTTGGGTGCAATCTTAAGTGAACTATTCAAATTAAAGCTAGCTAGGGTAGCTCAGGAGAGTGCACTTGTAAATTATTGTAATTGCTCGGGAGAGGGTTACGATACAAATAGTGTTCATGATTGATAGAATATATTAACAATTTGTATGAGCATAACGATAAGGGATTCTATCAATAGGGGAAATCAATACCTTAGTCTTTCTCCATATTATTTTACCCAATATTCATTTCTTTCTTTTAAAGCCTTTTTAATTCTTGCAAAAGTAGTTAGTCGAAATCCACAACAAACATATACTCGAAATTTTGGGAACTTGATTCGGAAGCATTCTTGGGTTGTGAAGGTTGTAATTGGTAGGTTAATTCCCTGTGGGATCGATCTTGGACTTATTAGACCAGGTTATATTGACTACGACCGTTGTTTGGACGTGAATCAGGTATGTGTTACCCACATTCTCCATTGTTGTACTATTACTATTATAGACCAAAATGTGTCTTTCAAACAAAGTTCCTGTGATGTAGCCCAAAACACATTGCTGACAAACATGGGAGGAACTGGTTTTACAAAAATTTATTCAAAAAAGGTCATTTTCGCTCCTTCCTTTGCCATCATGTCAGCAACTTGGTTGGTCTCTCTGTAGGCACGCTTTACCACCACACCACCTAGTCTTTGGATGATTGACCTGCATTCAAAAATAATAGATTCAAAATAGAGGTTACCATTAGTTAACATTATAATTACCTCCGCTGAGTCTGTGTTTATTTCCAGCAGTGTTAGTTTTTTTTCCTCCATGAGTTGCATACCTTTAAGAAGAGCTAGCAGCTCTGCTTGTGTGTTGGTGGTGTATTGGACTGATCCTATGAACCCTAGAACCCAGTTCCCTCTTGCATCGCTAAAAACCCCTCCTAGACCTCCTCTGCCTGGGTTCCCCATTGCGGCTCCATCACAGTTCAGCTTAAAAGAGTTAACTATTGGTGGTTCCCATTTTACCTGGATTATATCCTTGTTTCTTGTTTCTCGTTTCATCATTAATGTAGCAAACTCAGTAGCCTTTTCTATTTAACATTTTGAGTCAACTTTATCTTTTCTGTTATTAAAGATGTTGTTATTCCATATTAACCATATTTGCCAAAAACGGAAGGGTATGAGTTCAGCCCAAGAGATTATATTGTTGTAGTCTTTCTTTTTCAGAGTTGCCCAGGTATTAGGAAATTCTGTGGAACTGAAGACTGGTATGAAGGTGCTGGCTTCCTTTTTGCCTTTTGAGATAATGTCATTCTAAAACGTTTGAGCATTGGGGCACTCAAAGAAAATGTGGGCTGAGGATTCATGTGCAAGGTCGCACTGTTGGCAGGATGGATTTTTAAGAATTCCCACATGATGGAGGTAGGTCCCAGTGGGTAGTCTTTCATGTAAGAGAAGCCAAAAGAAGGATTGGATTTTTTTTGGTACTCTTAAATTCCATATCCATGTGAAATTATGGGTCTTATTTTCATGGTTTTGTTCTAGGAGAAGCTATGCTGACTTTGTGGAGTATATGTCATTTGGAGTTGCCCCCTATATCATTCTGTCTTCCTTGATTGGGTTGGAAGGAATAAAGGTATTTTGGATTGATTTTTGCACAATTTGGGAGATGGTAATGGAGAGAGTTGATAGGTCCCAAGCCCCATGTTGGTGTACATTTGCCACTGTTTTTACCATGTCTTCTATAGTTAGAGGACCCTGAATTAATGATCTTATGGCTGGGAGGTTATTGATCGAGGGGTCCTCAAAGAAATTAACTTTGTTTCGAGTGTAAACCATACATCTTTTTGCTTTCATGCGTGTTTCCTACCCTTTTAAGATGCATTTCCATGTGTGGGTCTTAGCCTTTTTAGTGGTTTTCTCCAGTTGTAGTTGCAATAAGAGTGGTGGCCCAAAGGTAAGAGGTAGTTTGGAACAGCCTCCAAGCAAGGACTAAATGAAGAGCTTTGTTTTTAGCTCTACTTTCTGAATGCCCAGGCCTCCTTTGTCTTTGGGCTTTGTGACTATATCCCAGGATACAAGGTACATTTTCTTTTTATTAGTAGTGATGCCCAAATGAAGTTCAGCTGAACCTTGTCAATTTCCTTGCATGTTTTCGTTGGCATTTTGATATATTGGAAATTTGATACTTATAAGAGAATTAATCAAAATATTTTTCTAATTTCTTATTTGTTTGATGTGTAACCATAATGAAGAAAAAAAGTTTGTTAGTTTTATTTGGTAATTAAGCAATCATAATAAAAGAAATAAAGAATGAGAATTAGACCAATTGAGCTACGACTCATTATTTAATTCTTGATCCAAATATCTCAACCCAAAAAGAAGTTTGAACTACTTATTTAAGATTTTAATGGGTGAAGTTCACCAGTAGCTATTTTTAGTTCTATTGTTTAAAATATATTCAAAATTTACAATGTATGTAAAGACTCAATTCACACAAACTTCAAGAGTAAGTATCCTAAAAAAATTATATCTTGAATTTTTGAGCTTAATTTGAAACTCATGACTAAGTATTCTGAATTTCTGAACTCCTAATATAAAATTCAGACACAAATTCAAACTTCTAGGCATAACTTTTGAATTTTAGGACACGATGCCCTGAAGTTTGAACTTTGAGGTTTAAACTTCATGACGTCTTGTCCTGAAATTTGTGATGAAATGGGGATTACATAGACGGAGTAGAGTCAAACTTCTAGGCATAATTTTTGAATTTTAAGACACGATGCCCTGAAGTTTGAACTTTAAGGTTTAAACTTCATGACGTTTTGTCCTGAAATTTGTGATGAAATGGGGATTACATAGACAGAGTAGAGTCAATTTATTTGTTATTACATTTAGTTAGATAGAGTATGTATTTAGACACATGTATATTGATGAGTTAGTTAGAGGATGATGTGTATATATGGTGTTGGTTAGTCAATGTAACTGTACACTTTCTCATTCTTCTAAAATGAAGTGAAACTTCTCTCTTCCTCTCTAATCTATTTTCAATCCAACAACAATTTCTTATTTGATTCACAAATCTTCATGGTATCAGAATGGAAGATCACGATTGCGATACGAATCTGAGAACCTTGATAATTCCACAATAATCACGATCTCAATTTGCAGCTTGAGAGGAACAATTGAAAATGGCAGCAAAAACATATCTAGACTACAATCATCCTCTTTTTCTTCACTCGTCGGACACTACTGGAGCTTCGATTATTTGAATTCAGTTGACTATTTCTGAAAATTACTCCAACTGGAGTCATGCGATGGAGATCTAGCTGTTAGGAAAGAACAAGTTGGGATTAGTTGATGATACTCTAAAAAGGAGATTTTATTGTAGAACTAGGTCATTAATGGGATAGGTGCAATGCTATTATCCTAGGGTGGATTATGAGCTCAGTTTCAGAGGATTTGATTACTGGGATACTGTATGCAAGAGATGCGAGAAAGTGTGGGAAGATCTGAAAGAGAGATTTGATAAGGTGAACACATCGCGGGTATATCAATTACAGAAGGCTATAGCAACAATAAATCAAAGAACAAATAATGTTTGGAGATATTTCTCTAAACTCAAAAACTTGTAGGATGAATTTGACAGTATGGTCCCACCTCCATGTAGATGTGATAGGTCAAAGAATTTCATTGAGTTTATGGAAAAGAAAAAGGTACTGAAGTACTTAATGGATCTGAATGACAGTTATGAACATGCTCGCAGTCAAATTCTTATGACTCGCCCAACACTAAGCATAATCAACTCATATTCAATGCTTATTGAAAGGAAAAGTCAGAGATCTGTGGCTAATACCTCTACTGTGGGTGAAGGTGTTGACCTAGCTACCCTGCTAGCTGGTAAAGGAGGAGGCTACCAGAACCACCTAAAATAGAAGAGAAACTGGAATGTGCAATGTGACTTTTATCACGTGAAAGTGCATATAAAGGAGGGATGCTACAAAATAATTGGTTACCCTCAAGACTTCACGAATAAGAAGAAGGGAAACACAAATACTGCATATAATGTCCAGGTTGAAAACTTTAACCCTAACTTTGTATGTGTTGATGAAAGGAGAGGAGAAATACCAAAAACAATCAAGGAAGGAAATTGGCAAAGAGCACCACAACTTACATTGGATCAGTATGATCAGATTGTCAGATTGCTCAGCAAGGACACTCAAAAGGATATGATGGCTAAAATGGCTGGTGTAGCCCATTCCTTTATGGCTAAAATGAAAAAAAGGGAGTTGGATAGTTGATATAGGTGCTACAAATCATATGTTAGAAGATTTAGGGATGCTAACTAATATTACGAATATTAGCCCTACTAGAGACAAAAGAGTCCATTTTCATAATAGAGAATGCACAATTATATCACATGGCCTCCTTCACTCACTTGGCCAAATGTTGGCTGACTGTTATCTGCAGTAGATTCCTGCCATCCAGTAATACAACAAATGTGAATTTCAATCAGGCAATATTGACTTGGTGTTTTGTCACTCAGAAGGAGTTTGATCCAGGCCGGGTAATTGGAGATGAGATGGTACTCCGGGGACTACTGCAGACAAAGGGATTCTATTTCCCTTCATTGGTAACCATATTGTGCTTGATGAAGAATACACCCACATACCCGGACGATGGAGATTTTCCACCAAAAGCACCATTCAAAGCCTATGGAATCAGGGTGGACCGGGGTGTAAGAACAACAATTGACATTGATGACGAGGATGATCACCCGGTCCCTGTTGCTCCATCTAAGAGGTCTACAGACAGTGCTGGTCCTTCTCGGCACACACATTCTGGGGCTGGCCTATCAAGATCACAGTCCACCAAACCTATGCTACGGTCTTTGGAGGAAGAGGTAGCGGATATCCGCACCTTGGTGGACAAATTACACATGAGGATGGATGCTATGTGACAGAGGCAATCCAGGACTGAGAGTCGATTCATGGATCGGTTTTATGCATTGGGGAGAGACTCCCATGTTGACCCCAGCACTGTCTCTGACTCTAACTGAGTCTCAGGGAAGTCCTCTAACCCTTCCACTCTGTACTTTGTTTATATGACATGGGGACATGCCATAAATTTAAGTGTGGGGTGGAATACTTACTCTGTTTGTATGTTGTAGTATATATAGTTGTAATATTATGTACAAGTTAGTGTTGTATATATTTAATTAGGTCTATATTAGAATTAGCTGACTTGGTCCAACGACGGACACTTGACGACGGATTTCTTGAGGGTCAAAGTCGGAACTAATTATAAAAGAATTATATAAAAAAAAAACAAAGTTAGAGGACTCTTCCTGATGACGGACTACTTGGAAAGTACTCTTGAGGGAAGTAATCCATGTAGAATTTTTTTTGTTTTTTATTTTCCTCTTTTAGGTTGTATTACTTCCCCCTTTGTTGTTTTTTCACCACGGTTCTTTTTCAATGGTTTTTCTTGAACCGGGTTAGGTAGATTTTTCTTTTTGGAGTTTTAGAATTAGATGGGTGAAGGTGAGAATGTAACCTCAAATGTGCATACTTGCAAATAACTAAAAAGAACTTGAGAGTGTAATGTCTAAGCTTGTTTGTAGACTCATAATATATGCCTTAATTTTGCACATATTGTCTTTTTTGAACACTCATATGATTAAGTTGATGAACTAATTCGGAATGAGTTACATGCTAAGTGTGTGTGAGTTGTTACTTGCATTATGCTCTTGCATATGATACCTAGAACTTTCCATGTGTGTTTGCAAAGCGAAATAGAAGTCGTTTAGTTTTAGAGATGATTGAGGCGATTCTTTGTGCAACCCTATAAAAATTGTTAATCCACATGTACATAATACCATAGTTAACCCCTTTGAGCTTGAAGCATGTTCTTTGATAACCCTATAATGATATAAATCGTTAAGTTTTAATAAGCACTTGAATCATGAAAGAATATGCAAAAGTCAAAGTGTGGGGTGGTAGGGAGTTAGAAAAAAAAAGGGGGGGGGGATCAAGAATGAATGGTTTGATTGGTGAAATGGCATTGTAAAATAAGTTTTAAAAAAAATACAAAAAAAAAAGTAAGAGAAGAAGTCAATTGCACCTAAAGAAAATTGGGGGTCACAAGTGAATAAAAATGTGGAATAATGATTGGGTTGAGCATAAAGGTGAAATAAAAGGAAGTGTGTATTAAAAGTGCTTAGGGTGGTTAGTCACTATATCTAAATATATCCTATCCATCCCTTAACCTATATTATAACCTATAAATACCTCTTGACCTTTGACTGAATGGAATGATTAGTAGAATATTACACTAGGGGAAAACTTATGGTGTATTTGTGTGGCATGTGGATGCACTTTGCTGAGAGTGAGTGAATTCTTTCTATATAGGGTTCCTTGTTGTTGAATTTTATGTGTGTGGAACTTCTCTTAGATTTTGTTTATGTGAGGGCATGTGACTCAGGAAGAAAACGTGAATCTTCACGTCTATTAGAGTAATTAGAGTGAGCACAAGTGTATCTTGGCATGATCGTCTGCATTTGAGTTAGGATTGTTGCACTACTTAAGTTAATCATTGATAATTGTGAGTGTGACATATATTGGGAAATACATTGAAAAGTTAGGCATAGAAGTGTGATTTAAATTGCTCGAGGAGGAGCAAAGGTTTAAGTGTGGGGTATTGATAATAGGTGAATTTGACTATAATCATGCCTTAATTACTCACATTCTTATGTTGTTTTGATGATAAATATGATAAGAAAATGCTCTTATTAGTGCTTTTTATGATTTGTAGGTGATATATGGCTAAGGAAGGCTAAGGAGCAGTTTTGGAGTCAAAATTTGAGAAAAGAGGCCAAATGTGTTAATTCCCATTGAAGCCACGCCATGCAGCCTTCAGCCCTCGAGATTTAGAATAGGTGTTTGGACGCGGTTCTACCGCGACCGTGGTAGAACCGCGGTGGAAGACCGTTTTAGAACCTGTGAGATTCAGAGAGGGTGTTTGGTCGCGGTTCCACCGCGATCACGGCAGAACCGCGGCAGGTGACAAAAACTTAAGTGCCAAAGTGTCAAATATGGTATTTTTAGACCTAAACCTATTTAAAACATTAGACTTCGCCCAAAGAAGGCATGTATTGATTTTTAGAGTATCTTGGCAAGGGAAACTATTGTGAGAGAATACTCCAAACATCTTTCTTCTTTTCGTTTGAGTTTTATGATGAATTCTATCTTAGTTTATTTTTCCATAGCCATGAGTAGCTAAATTCCTTGTCTAAGGTTTTGATGGAACCTATTGGGTGATGAACTTCTTGTTTATGTGAATACAAATTGCTAGTTTAATTTCTATTTGTTCAACTTCGTGTTTGTTGTAGTTAATTAACAGGATCCTCAATTAGATGTGCCTATTTAGTGTGCGTAACTTAGAAAAGATTGCATATTTAGGTTATTGTTGAACAACACCACTCCTAGATCATTAGAGGAATCTATAATTACGGGTTTAAAGGCGGGATTAGAGATAACAAAACTTTGGGTGTAATCTAAAGTGAATTGTGCTAATTAAATTAAGCTAGTGTATCTCGGGAGAGTGCAATAGTAAATTACTGTGATTACTCAAGAGAGATTTACGGCAAGAATAGCGTTCATGATTAATAGAGATGTGTTGGTAAATTTGTATGAGCATAAACAGAAGGGATTCCATCAATAGGGAAAATCATTGCCTTAACTTCTTCTCATTATTGTTTACAACATATTTCGCTTAGTTTACAGTTATTTAGTTATCTGCAAAAGTAGTTATTAAGGAAACACTCAACTGAGATTTGAATATTTGGAAGTTGATTCTGAAGAGTTAGTGGGTGTTAAGATAGTAGTGGATAGGTTAACTCTCTGTGGATTCAACCCTAGGCGTAATATTCGGGTCATATTTGCAGCATCCGAAGATTCATGTTTATAAGGCATAGTTGGGCATGATCAGTGAGAATGAGCCTGCCAAACATATCGAAAAGAATGGCAGTCACCGCCTTCCAGAACGGGCTAAGTAGGGATGGTTCAAGAGAAACTAAGAACTGCTGAACCACCTCATGAAATATCCCCCTACGATGTGGGAGGAAATCTATAATGCTTACTGTGTTGAAGGAGCACAACAGTAGAGACTGTAGCAAAATCAGAAGTACAGGTCTAATATGCAGCATCCTGGGGGTGTGCACCCTCAAAACAAATTAGTGCCAGTGCCTTATCAGAAACTACAGGGTTATCCACAGCAAAATCAGCAGCAATTGGTCTATCAACCACCCCATCAGCAGCAAGATAACAACATGGTGGAGATCAGGGGTATGCTTCAACAACTCATTGGGACAAATAATAAAATCCAGGAAAAATTGGGATTGCATGATTCATCCATAACGAGTATTTAAACACAACTGGGTTAGTTGTCCATGGACTTGAACAACTGTCCTCCGGGTACTTTACCTGCATACACAAACATAAACCCCAAGGAGCAAAACACGAATCAGCTGATGGCAGTCAGTCTCAAGAATGGTAAAGATTTAGATAGAGAGCAGGAAATTGCACAAGCCAGCAAGAATACTACACCAACTACTCCAGTTCAATTAGAGGTAGAAGAACCAACAAAACTCACTAAGGTAGTGGTTGAGCAGAGTTAGGAAGAAAAAGGCAAAGAAAAGGAGACCGAGAAAGTAGAAGCACATGTGGCACCTCTTGTGCCAGAAAATCCTACCAGAGAAAAGCCAGCAAACAATGCATAATGGGCAATACTTGCACCCTTCCCTTAGAGACTAGTCAAAGAAAAGTTGGTAGACCAATATAAAAAGCTCATGGAGATGTTGCGACAAATTCGGTTGAATATTCCTCTGATGGATGCATTGAGGGAGATGCCCGATTATGCCAAGATGATAAAAGATCTAATGTCACAAAAGTTTGATTTTCAGGATCTATCCACCATAAATCTGACACAGACCTGCATCCCAACGGTGGAAAACCCGATGGCCCAAAAGATGTTCGATCTAGCTTTACTATTTAATGCACCATTGGGAGTTATGCCTTTGCAAAGGCGTTGTGTGATTTGGGAGCCACCATAAATCTGATGCCGCTGGTAGTGTACACCAAATTGAGCATCGGCAGAGCTAGGCGGACATGCCGACTTTTATGTTACTAGAGCTAGCTGATCGCACTATGAAAAGACCAACTGGTATTCTTGGATGTGCTGGTGCAAGTGGGGAAGTTTGTGTTCCCTGCAGACTTTGTGATTCTAGATTGTTAGGTGGATTAGGACATCTCACTTATTTTGGGGAGACCATTTTTAGCCACTGGGAGAGCACTGATAGACTGTGGGACTAGGGAACTTAAAATGATATTGAACGATGAAGAAGTCATATTCAATGTTCAGCAATCAATGAGGAGACCCAGCAAATATACGAATTTCTCTCTAGTGGAGGCAGTGGATGTAATTCTACAAGAAGATGATAGGACCCTAACTGTGAGAGATCCATTGGAGGCATGCCTGACAAATTTAGAAGAAATGGATGGTGGGGGGTTAGCTAAATAAGTGATGGCATTGGAAGGCCGAGGGTTTTGGCCAAGCTAACCTCAATTCGAGTCCCTTGAGCTGGAGAAAAGGGTCACTCCTCCAGCCAAGCCATCAATAGAGGAACCATCCAACTGGAGCTGAAGTCACTCCCAGATCACCTCAGGTATGCATTCCTAGACCCTTATTCGACCTTACCTGTTATTATATCATCATGTTTGCCAGATGTGCAAAAAGAAAAGCTCTTACAGGTACTGCAGGATAACAAGACTGCCATTGATTGGACCATGGCAGACATAAAGGGTATCTGTGAGCACGTGATTTTTGCACTAGGCAAAATAAATTCCAAAATTAAAATAAATAATATTTTTGAGCGTAATTACATGATTTGTTTGAAATTAGATAAAGTGTGAGTGTTTGAATAATTAGAAAATTAATAAAATAGGAGGAATACTTGCATTTTTAATTAATTAGTTTTAGGAAAAGAAAAATCAACAAAAATAGCTTTAATAGCGGAAAATATAGAAAATAGTAAAACATTACCAAAAAATGTTAGAAAATTAGGGAAGCTAGCAAATTAGGTATTTTAGATAGTACAATAAATAAAATACAAAAATACAAAAAAATAATTTGTTTTAAAATAATTAAAATACAAAAAATACATATGCAATAGGAAATGGGCCAACTGAAAGCTGAAATGCTTGGCCCAATGTTTTAGCCCAAGGGATCCGGTCCAGTGTTCATTTTGAAATAATCTCAGCCATTCACTCCCTTAAATCCAATGGTTGATAATATTGGTTGAATTATATTGATTAATTAATATGTGAGATTTGATCTCAACCGTCCAGGCCAGATGATCCAACGGAGGAAATCTGTGGCCTCATTAAGGCAATGCGATGTCGTTTGAGTAGGGAAAATCTTGACCGTTGATCATCACTGATCTAACGGCCAAGATCACCTTAGTTGGTCCGAGTATAAAAGGTTTATGTCTCATTAGAAACAGGCCATTACATACAACTCGAACCCTAGCCGCCTTAGTCCCTTTCTCCTTCTTCGTCTTCATCCTTTAACGGCTATGGAGGCCACCGCCTTTCATGGTGGTATCCGGTCATCTCCTTCACCCTCATCTCCTCTTTTCTTCTTCTTCGCCATAATCCACCCCCCAAAACCTAAAGAAAACCCCTGAAGCCCCCCTGTTCTTAAAACTCCGGTCATCGGAGTTCGTCTCCGGTGACCTCAAACAATGAAAACCCACCCCAAACTAACACCATAGGAGCCCCTCAACCTGATCTATCACCTCCTACTACTGGCGTCCCTCGAATGTTACCCCCCTCCCCATCTCGAATCTTCGAGAACATGTCGCCGAAACCCTAACTCCGGCGACTCAAACAAATCCACCCCAAAAATCCCACCTTTTCCCTTCTCTGAATACCCCCTTCTAGCCAAAAACCCTAAAAGACTTCATCTTGAAGTCTAACAAGAAAATAAAAAATATAAAATAAACAAGAGAGAAAGAGAAAAGAAATCTGGAAAAAGAAATAAATGAAAAGAGGAGAATAGGAATCTCAGGGGACCGGCCCTGCTAAGCTAAGTCTCCCGACCCTCTTACCTATTTTTCTTTCATTATTTCTTCCTATTTTTTGCTTTTTGTTATTGTTTTCTGTATGTTTGTTTTGATAGTCTTTCACATGAAAATAGGACTTCTTCTTTAGTCTGCTTTAATCTTTGGTTTGTTTCTCCTATTTAAAGATCTTTTCTTGATATCCCGGTTAAACTGCATGATAGCGGTTCTGATTCTCATTCTTCTTCATCTTGTATTTAGATTAGGGATTCTTCTTTGATGTGTTTTCAATATCCCTTCTGTATTTCTTATCTATTACTTTCATGTTTCAAGACTAGGGTTTGATCTTTGGAAATCTAGTTAGTTGTTCTGATTCCTATTCTTCTTCATCTGGTATGATAGATTAGGGATTTTTCTTTGTTTATTCTTCATGGATTTTCCATTCTTCTTCATCTAGTATGTTAGATTAGGGATTCTTCTTCGTTTATTTTTCATGTCTCTTTTGTTCATCTTCACTTTCTTTATCACCCGCATGTTTTAGATTAAAATTAGTCTTTGGAAAGTTTAGTTTAGTTGTCATCATTTTTGTCTACTCTGTTAGAGCTATTTCATGTTAGTTTGTTTGTTCTTTTGCCTGGGTAGACCATGCCTTAATTTATTTTACTACTTTGTGGGATTTGGTCCTTATGTGTTTATGTCAATGAACCTTCAGCATGATTTTGGTTTTTCAATGATTCATTCAACACAAAATGATTGTAACTAAGCCTGCTTGATGTTAATTGACACTTTGCTATTGAAACCGAGTTTGTAAGTCTAATTGATCGAGATTCAACATTATTCAACCTTTTCTCTGAGTTTTGATTAGTTGATAAGCAAATTTGATTTCATTTGGTTATGTGTGCAATTATCTGTTGAAATGGCTATGTTTGTAATAGTTTTGTGTTAGTATGAACACTGTTAAGGCCCATCAGGCCTAGGTGATTTGGTTAGAGCTGCAATAGAACTAAAACTCATAAGTGGTTAATTCTGAAAACATGTAGTAAGATAGGGTTAAAATGGAAATTCAAAAAATAGGTTATAAGTTTAATAAGTGACCAAGAGTGGTCAATTTTCCAATTGACTTACTCTGCTAGGTCTTTCACACTGGCCAAACACTTAAGTAGGCTAGTTGTGTAATAATTGGGCTAAGTCTGAAAATTCAGACTTACCAAGGCTTAAGTAAGCCATGATCACAGGTGGCTAGGCCTGCAAAGACCTTAGCCCATCCTGTATTCAATAGTGAGCCTTAAAATGGCAAAGCCAAGCCCAGCTTTGGGATTGGCTAAGTTTTAAATAGCCTAAATAGAACAATAAAGCAGGCTAGTCCTGCAATTCACTTCTTAATTAAAAAGAAAATGAAATAAAGTGGTTAAAATTGAAAGAAGTCTTTAAGTCAAAAGTGGCCAGTCCTTAAATACTAATACAAAGATTGGCCCTCAGTTAAATAAGAGTAAAAATTCTGAAAACCTGACCTAGGTAGGTCGGGTAATCCAGCTACGCCCTTAAGAGCATATAGGGAACTTGAAATGGTAAAATGGTAGATTAAATAGAGCATATAGGGATATATGAGACATTTGTGCTCCTGATTTCTGCAATTTTGCAGAGATTTAAGGGCATAATGGTCTCATTAAAAAGGGAAATCAGTAAAAATCAATAACAAGTAGGGATACTTTAGTAAAAGCTTCAAAATAGAATCAAAAAGAATCTTCCAGCACATGCTGGAAGGAATCTTGTAATTGATTTGGGGTGTAAATTGTAGATTTAGTAAATTAAAAGGGGAGGGAATTGGGATTAATCCCTACTCTTTCCCCCCAAAAATTTTACCAATCTTCACCTATAAATACCCCCTAAAAAGACTGATTAAGAGCTGGTTTTTCACATAGAAAAATTCAGAGTGAAATACATTAACATAGCAAATAGTCTCCTTCAATCGAGTAGGAATTACTATCAAAGCTGGTTGTTTGTGGGAATTTCTGCTCGTCTTTCTGTTGGGTTTCATATTTGCTGATTGCTCTGGTGTTTGCTCTTTTGGAATTCGATTCTACACTGTTGCACCTGCCTTTTGAGTCTGATTGCTGTGCTTACTTCTATTTCCCTTAGAACTCATTGATCTACTTTGCTGAATCAGGTACTACTCTGTTCGCAACAATGTAATACTAAAGTGTTTGATGAAATGAAGTTCAAGCTTAAATCCATCACTGTTTTTTCTGTATTTTGTCTTATTTTTAATTAGCGGTCTAATATTAGTTTAGATCTGTAATTGTTAGTGTAGTATTGTATGTATAAGTAAGAAGTCAAACATAAACGAAGTAATAGCTAGTATAATAGCAGTAGTCTAGTCGTAAATAGCATATCATCTAGTTAAGTAGGTAAAACTCTTAAAACAAGCTAATTAACTATAGCCTAAATCATTAATAATAACTCTCACAGTAGCTATATAAATCACGCTCACATAGTTACTTTAATCTGTAAATCAGCATCTAGATATGAACGAGTTTAAAAGAGAAAACAGTAGATAAAGCAATAACTAAGTTGAGAATGGGTTTATGATATCAGATAAGCTTAATTAGTAGCAAAATTGGTAATACAATTGTGCATCTGATTAAAAACTCGTTAAGTCTTGGATAATCAGAACTTTGTAAGTAAGTAGTCGAAATGTTTAGCTCGATCATGCTTCATTAATTAAGTCGCATCTTAATCTCCTAGCTAATAGGTAATTAAAATATCAGTGTAAATATGTTAATAGAAAACAAAAAGAGTAAAAGTAGTTGATTCTCATATACATCAGATAGTTGTGATCCAGAATTAACATTGACAATTTTGTAGATTGATCTTCCTCTTTGATAAATAAAAACGCAATTGAATTTCATTCTTTGTTATATCCATGTTTGTTCTGATATGACTTCTTCACTTTTTACTTTTATCTTTGTTACCTCAATTTTGTTTGGGCCTGATACGCAAAGCGGACCTAGACAATACGCGAAGGCTAAATGGGCTGCTGAATACATGCCCAAAGCCAGTCTGGGTCACTAAAACCCGGACAGATCCAGTAGTTTATTAAGTATGGGTGTGGAAGCCCAGGCCCTATAATGGTAATAACAATGGCCTGGGTACGATTCTGAAACTATAGCTGTCTGTAAATAACTAAGGAAAAAAACAGAATAGAAAAACATAGTAAACGATAGGTTGGACTATAAAATTTAACCGGGATGAGCCTCGCATGAACACCAAATAGTGGGGCCCCCCTTTAATAATGAAATAAGACATGTAAATAGATTCGGGAAAGTTAATAGTGAATTTCATAGCTTCTCCCAAAAGACTTAAAAGCCGCTAGACGTTATTAGGCACGATATAATATACTTTCCTTAAATACGAGTGTGCGCTTGGTGCGACTCAAATCCTAAATCCCTGCGAAGCCGAAATGTACAAAAGTCACAGGCGTACTGGTTGCGGTGTGACTCGAAGTACATTTTTGCAACGTCGTAATCCTAAAAATATTATTAAAGGTGAAAACACATACGTATTGTTAAAAGTTATATCAAGTCAAATAAGATTGAGAACGGTGGTTGAGCGACCGTGCTAAAACTACGGAATCCGGGAATGCCTAAAACCTTCTCCTGGGTTAACAGAGTTCCTTATCCAGGTTTCTGTTTCGCGGACTGTAATAACAGAGTCAATTTCCTCGGATTTGGGATTAACCGGTTACTTGGGACACCATTATCTTCTCAAGTGGCGACTCTGAAAATTAAGTAAAAATCCCAAAACGATTGTCCTTTATGTGGAAAAACTTCTTCCTCTTTGTTGTTATATCTTTCTCGGGTATTTGAACACTGAGGTATACCTTACGTATCTTTCCAAAAGGATCGGTACAAAGCCGGGGTAGTAAAAAGGGAGGTGTGATAGCTCTGACGACTCTGCTGGGGATAAGCAACCTAGAACTTCGGTTTCAGGGTTTAAGAACTCGAGCTCCTTAGAATCGCCGTCCTCGATGTTAGTTGACTTTGTTATATGCTTTAAACAACATGTACCGCTTTGGTATTATATGTATTGTATATAAATTATGCCGAAAACCCTTCTCTTCTTCACCCCCGGGGATGTGCTTACTGGTTGAGACTCCTCTTTCTGTTAAGTCACACCTGAACTAAGAAACAGAGGCCGGATAAGTTACAAAGCTGATTGACTCCGCGAGTCACCGGTACGTAGCCCCCTCCTCCATTCGAGTTGTCCGCTCGGGTACACGGTCTAGCACTCTATGAAACTATAAGATGTTGAACATAGGTCTAGGACGATTATTTGCATCATATCTGACTTAGGGGACTCAACGCAGGGGTTAGGTCCGTCTAGGGCAGGTGACCCGGTAATTAAAGACCAAGCATATTATGTGTTGCATTTTTATTGTCCTTGATCGTTATGCGAACCAGCAAAATTCTCGAGAGTATAAAAAGAGTGTTCAATAAAAAGAGAGAAATAAGAACTAGTGATAAAAGTGCAGTCGGAAAATCTAAAAATTTGAAAAAAACAATGGCTTTGTTGTTGAAATAATTGGTCAACTAATCTGACCGAACTACGCAGGTTTGATTCTCGCCATTAGGCGGGATATGTAGGCAACCCTTGAATGGGTCCAACCACCCTTTTAGAAAAAGACCAAAAAAATTCAGTTCAAATAATCGGAGTGACCGCTATTTTTAGAAACAGCCAAATGTTCCGAAAGGACGCCGGAAGGCTGTTTTGGCAAAAATGGCCACTTCAAGAGTCATGTTTGTCCCTTTTCAAAATAAAAATGAAAACTCGCCTTGACAAATATTTTTCTCTTTTCTAAATAAAATCGCCTTAATAAATGTGCAGGATGAGCACAATACAGAATGAACCTTTCACTCTAATGAATAGAATCCATTTGGAGCTAAGACTATGGTGGAACGACATGGGACTAGAAGGGAAAAATTGGGTCAAATGCTACTTAAAGGATCTCACGGGCCTACTGGACATAATTCCCCGAGGCGACATAATCCGAGCACTTGTCACATATTGAGATCCTGCGCACAATGTACCACATCTTTCGGACTTTGAGCTCACTCCCACTCTTGAGGAAATTGCTTTCTACATAGGGAAAAACGAGGTCCCCTTAAAAGAGAAATACCCGGTGGCCCCAAGAGCAGTAACAGTGCACCGCTTCCTGGACTTTTTGAAAATTGCTCGAAATGTCAACAATGAGGATTTGGCTAGTGGGTTTTGCTCCCTAAATTTCATTTATAGCAGATATGGACATGTCGGGAATTTCAATGACTCCACGAACAAGCTTTGTAGCAAGTCCAACCGAGCAAAATGGAAGGACCATCGACGGTTTGCTTTCTTAGTGACGTTTCTTGGGATCATCATATTTCCAAGAAAGGACGGGCACATTGATATAAAAGTCGCCGGGGTAGCCAGCACTTTGGTTGTGCAAGATAATTGTACTTTGGCTCCAATGATTTTAGTAGACATCTACCGTGCCCTGACTACATGTAAAGCAAGGTGCAACTTCTTTGAGGGATGCAACTTGATTTTGCAAATCTGGTTGATAGAACATCTATGCCACCATCCTTCATTCTCAAGCTATGGGCCGACTGAAAGAACGTGCCTCGAAGAATTCTATACGAGAACAAAAGAAGTTAAGTTGCCAGAGGGAGTTAAGGATTGGATTTCATATCTACGATCGCTGACCGATAGCCAAATCGATTGGGCATACGGATGGTTGCCCCTCGACGAGGTAATTTACATGCCGACGGAAGGGTCACACTTTTTGATCATGGGTTTGAAAAGTATCCAACCTTATGCCCCGTACAGGGTCCTGTGATAGCTTGGAAGATGTCAAGTTATACCAAAGGATGGGGACCTCAGTTTGCAAGTAATAGAGATTAGTCCGGATGGGCAATTCCCAGAAGCAAAGGTCCGACAGATTTGGAATGAGTGTCAGAATTTGAAAGTAGAAACTTGTGTGGAAAATAGAGCTCGAGAAGAAGTATCGTCAGGTATGCTGCATGGTATCGACGGGGTATTGAGCATGATAGACCATCGAAAAGACCTCACTTTCAAGATTTGGCGGAGCAGTCTAAAGAAAACAGAAATTGGGCGGCCAAAGAAAGTGAGTATAAGGCCAAGATCATCTTGCAAGAAAAACAGTTGAGAGATCTCCAGTTTGAGAGCGGTGTACAGGCAGCATCTGATGAAGGAGAGAAGAAGCATCTGAAAAAGGAGAATGAAATTCTGAAGGCTCAGATTGCTAAAATGAAAATTGCATCCGAGACCCCTGTTCGCTTAGCCCGAGACGAGAAATTGATTGAAAATCTTCGGCGCAAAGTGAATGACTACAACTTCGATTTAGACAAAGCAGAAAAGGAGTTAGTCAGGGCTCGGAAGAAACTGGCCAAAGATGCCGAGGAAAGAGCCAAGTTGGTTCAGCAACTACAGGACAAACATGAGTTTGAGGTAGCTCGTCTGAGAAAGAAAATTGTCACAGCCACTGTCAAAAGTAACAAGATCATCAAAGAATTTGAAGAAGAAAGAGAGCATTGTTACATGACTATGGCTCGGTTAGAGTTTGAGCTACAATAAATGCAAAAGGAGAACCAACACACCTTAGATGCTCGCGCCGAACAGATTAGCCGATTGCTTCAAGAGAAAGGGGTTGTTGGAGAGAGAATTTTTCATATTGCTCAGTATATTACCCGAAAGTGCCAACTGTGTGAAGACATGTCCCGAGCAACATTTGTATCAGCTGTGAAATTCTTTGTGCAGCAAGTCATGTCCGACCTAGATAGGCTCCAAAGTGGATTAGCATATAGGCTCGCGGCAAGACCGAACGACGTCTTGCGGGCACTAGAAGCATTAATGTATTCATAGGGAATGCATTCTGTATTCATATTTCTTTGCATTAGTAGCACAAAACCATCTTGTAAATCGTTGTTTTTGAAATATCAATGAGAAATCAAAAATTGTTGTTAATCCTTTTTGCTTTATATCAATTTTTGTACGATAGGCAAATAAATAGGAACGTAAATCAATAAAGAAAAGAAGAAGGAAATAGAAAAAAAGAGAGAAAAAAAAGAAAGAAAAAAAAAGAAGAAGAAAAACAAGAAAGAAAGAAAAAGAAGAAAAAGAAAGAAAAAAGAGAATGATGAGGTTGGTTCAAAATGGAACAAATGTCGGGATGATGCATGGCAATCAAAGGCAAAAATTGTGATTGTTCCAATCGTTGCATCTTATCCTTTCATGTGCTAACTATTAACGAATGTTGTTGTTTATGAGAATCAGATTTCAGCTGGCAACTGGTACTCTAGCTAATCATCATTACAACACACGATCTAAGACAATGACAAAGGCTGTATCTCAAGAAATTGAACCAACTGTCATGGACCCTGTCCAAGAGGAGGAGGTCGTGGATGTGGCAGGAATGAAAGAAGAAATGTACAAGCTCAAGCAGCAGATGTCTGAGATGTACTAGGCTTGGTCCAGGGGTCAACCCTTACCTGCATATCCTCCTAACCCAGCATACGTCCCTCCTGTCAATCCCAACCCCAAGCCACCCACCATGAACGCATCTTCCACATATCCAGATTACCACCACTACTATGACTCCACCTCTCAGGTACCACCACCACTGTCCAAACAGATTCCACCCCAGCCACCACAAGTTGCCCTGGTATATGTAGCACCTCCACCTTCTTCTCTGCATAAGTCATCAAGTGAGCCGATGTTCCATGTACAAGATGCCCACTACTATCCGCCGGAGCCGACATTCAGGCAGCATGAATCTTATACCCCGTTGATGGAGGCAACCAAAGAAAAACCCGTCAAGAACTTAGAACAAGAGGAGATGGCCAGAAAGATAAGGAGTTTGGAACAGTCCTTCCGTAACATACAAGGGATAGGGGGACAAGTGAGTGTAGCGTACAAAGACCTATGTATGTTCCCATAGGTGCAGCTCCCGGTCGGGTTCAAGTTGCCTAAGTTTGACACGTACGATGGACACGGAGATCCGGTAGCCCATCTTAGGGGATACTGCAGCAAGATGCGTGGCGCATGAGGGAGAGATGAACTTCTGATGGCGTAATTTGCCAAAGTCTAAGCGGTTCTGCACTGGAGTGGTACACACGTCAGGATCAAACTAGATGGTTCATTTGGGACGATCTAGCACAATCATTTGCCAACCACTTCCAGTACAACTTGGAGATAATACCGGATAGGTTGTCGCTTACTAAGATGGAAAAGAAGCCCGGTGAAAGCTTTCGAGAATACGGCTTTAGATGGAGAGAACAAGCGGCGAGGGTGGATCCGCCGATGAAAGAAACTGAAATGGTAGACTATTTTTTGCAAGCCTTGGAGCCTACTTATTATGGCCATCTAGTGTCGGCGATTGGTAAGAATTTTAATGAAGTTGTAAAATGGGGAGTTTTGTAGAAGAAGGATTGAAAACTAACAAGATCGTGAGCTTTTCTGCGATCAAGGCCACAAATCAGGCCATACAGACAGGGAATGGAGGATCCGTTAGAAATAAGAAGAAAGAAGAGGTGTCGGTTGTGGAGAGTAAACCATGGACTCGTAGCCAAAGCATGTACCATCACCCACCTCGCGCATACCAACCATACCCGCCAGCACCCTACAACCCACCTCCACCATATTATCCACCCACTACTCCACACTACCCCATTCCACAAGCCTAAACTTATCCACCACCCCCTCATTTATGGCGAGCCCAGGTCCCACAAAATGTTTATCACACAAAGAACACCTACCCTTCTTCCAGAGCCTACAAGAACCCAAACAGACCCAACTTCCGACCTGATCCAGATATGAGGATCAAAACCCAAACGAAGAGAACATTCACCCCATTGGGGGAATCCTACACCAACCTCTATCATCGTCTGAAGGAATTGGGGATGCTGAATCCAATTGAACCAAAGCTACCAAACCCACCTCCCAGAAATATTGATCAGTCAGTCAGGTGCGAGTATTGCTCCGGGGCACCAGGGCACGATACTGAAAAATGTTGGGACTTGAAGACTACTATACAGGAGCTCATTGATAGTCGGAGGAATGAGGTACAGGCTCCAAAGACTTCAAACATTACTTAGAATCCGCTGCTGACTCATCATGAGACACACATGATAGAGTTAGCACAAGAGGAGAGCAGCAGGAAGCCGTCCCAATCGGTCATGATGATAAAAGCCAACAGCAAAGTAGAAAAAGAAGTTGAGAGAGAGAAAGCGATAGCTGAAGTACCAGTGAAGAAGCCACCAATGGTTGAGACTTTGAAAATTGTGGTGCCAGGGGTGAAACCGTTATTGACAGTGAAAGGTGCATGCATGGAACCAGTAATTATAAAGCCGGTGGTGCAAATGCCGGTGGTTGATACTAAAGCTGTACCTTGGAACTACAACAAGGTGGCAGTAGTATATAAGGGAAAAGAAGTTACCGGCAAGGTCAACGAGACACACGGTCTAACTCGTTCCGGGCGGTGTTTTGCCCCGGAAGAGTTAAGAAAAATGAAGGTGGTAAAGGAGAGTCATATGAAGAAGCCGGTCTCTGAAGAAGAAGCAGAAGAATTTCTGAAGAAGATAAAATCTCAAGACTACTCGATAGTAGAACAGTTGAGAAAGACACATGCACAAATCTCTTTGCTCTCATTGTTAATTGACTCGGAGGAACACAGAAAGGCATTGTTGAAGATATTGAATGAGGCACATGTCCCCGAAAAGATCTCGGTCTGTCATCTTGAGAAGATTACCAACAAGATTTTTGAGTCGAACAAGATAACATTCTCGGACAATGAATTGCCTATTGAAGGGACTGAACATAGCAAGGCACTCTATCTTACTATGAAAAGTGATGAATTAGTGGTCACTCGGGTGTTGATAGACAACGGGTCGAGTGCAAACATTTGTCCACTTTCGACTCTTGGAAAGCTGAATATTAATCCCGACAGAATCCGGCGGAATAGTGTGAATGTGCGAGGGTTTGACGGAGGAAGCAAAAATACTTTGGGGGATATCATTTTGGAGGTCACCATTGGGCCGGTAGACTTTACGATGGAATTTCAGGTGTTAGACATCACTGTGTCCTATAATCTATTGCTGGGTCGACCATGGATCCATGCAGCTAAGGCTGTACCATCATCCTTGCACCAAATGGTTAAGTTCGAATGGGAGCAGTAAGAAATCACAGTGCATGGAGAGGGAGACACTTGCAATGCCATAATGCCCTTCGAGGAGGCGGATGGGGACGAGGGTCCCTTGGTATACCAGGTGATAGACATTGTAACAGTGAACAAGATAGCTGAAGGAGAGAACTTGCCAATCCCTACAGTGGCACCTGCCGCTGTGATGGTAGCCAGAGAGATGATCAAGAATGGATTTACACAGAGAAAAGGGATAGGAATAGCCTTACAAGGAATAACTCAACCAGTCCATCTACCAGTAAAAAATGACACGTTCGTCTTGGGCTTCAAACCCACCCATGCCGACATCCAGAAAGCCAAAAGAACCAAAAAGAAAAATTGGACCCTTCCTAAACCTGTCCCAAAATTGTTCGACACCTTTTCCAAGCTTGGTACAAAACGACATCTGACATCTGCTGCGTCGAGGTATGCTGAGACTAGACCTGATGAGGAACTCCTGATGAGGTTTGACATGTTATTTGGGGACGTGAACATGGTAGAGATGGGCGAGGGTACCAGCAAAATAGACGTTCAGTTCGTGGGGTCTAGTGTTGCGCTCAACAATTGGGAAGCCACTCCTTTCCCAATCAGGAAGGAGTCTTGGTAGTTAGCTTTTGAAATATATCATCATTTCCCAAAAAGCAATTTTATTTTTGTAGTTCCCACCCCATTGAAATCAGAGTGTACCCAATCTTTGTTCATCTTTTGAAATATCAATAAAATGCAGTCTTTCTTCTTTCTTCATTTTTGCCTTTTTTTATTTTTATTTTTCTTCCTTTTGTACAGCTAAATATGTGCTGATTCTGATGATATGCCATGCATGAAGGATTCCCGGCCCAGTTCTGACAATCGAATTATTATACAAGAAATTGAGAATGATAATGAGATAGAATATGAGGATGAGGAGATATTAGAGGAAATAAGTAAAGACTTGAATCAATATGAGGAAAAACCCAAACCGAACTTGAATGAGACAGAATCTATCAATTTGGGGAGTGAGGATAATGTCCGAGAGACAAATATCAGTGTACATTTAGAAGCCTCCCTCAGGAAAGAGTTAATAAAATTGCTACATGAATTCAAGGACATCTTTGCTTGGTCCTATGATGACATGCCCGGGCTTAGCACTGATTTAGTGGTACACAAGTTGCCTATTTATCCTGAATGCCGGCCAGTAAAGCAAAAGTTGAGAAAGCCCAAAATGGACATCAGCGTGAAGATAAAAGAAGAGGTGAATAAGCAGTTTGAAGCAAAGGTCATACGAGTTACTAAGTACCCCACTTGGTTAGCAAATGTTGTGCCAGTCCCAAAGAAAGATGGAAAAACCAGGGTGTGCGTGGATTACAGAGACCTCAACAAAGCCAGTCCAAAGGATGACTTCCCATTGCCAAACATCCACATACTGATCGACAATTGTGCCAAGCATGAGATTGGTTCTTTTGTAGATTGTTGTGCGGGTTATCACCAGATCCTAATGGATGAAGAAGATGCGGAGAAAACTGTTTTCATTACGCCTTGGGGAACATACTGCTATAGAGTGATGTCGTTTGGGTTAAAGAATTCCAGAGCTACTTATATGAGGGCAATGACCGCAATGTTCCATGACATGATGCATCGAGAAATCGAAGTGTATGTAGACGACGTCATCATAAAGTCCAAGAAGCAACATGATCATGTAAGGGATTTGAGGAAGTTTTTCCAAAGACTCCGAAGGTACAATCTTAAACTCAATCCTGCTAAATGCGCTTTTGGAGTACCTTCAGGGAAGCTATTGGGATTTATAGTAAGTCGGCGAGGCATTGAACTAGATCCGTCAAAGATCAAATCCATCCAGAGTTTAACTCCGCCGAAGAACAAGAAGGAAGTAATGAGCTTACTAGGAAGGTTGAATTATATTAGCCGGTTCATCGCTTAGTTGACATCAACATGTGAGCTGATCTTCAAGTTGTTAAAGAAAGATGCAGCAGTGAAATGGACCGATGAATGTCAGGAAGCCTTTGATAAAATCAAAGAATATTTGGCAAATCCTCCAGTGTTAGTTCCTCCGAAGCCGGGGAGACCTTTGGTCTTATATCTGATAGTGCTTGATAATTCTTTTGTTTGTGTGCTGGGACAGCACGATGAGACGGGAAAGAAAGAGCAAGCTATATATTACCTTAGTAAGAAATTCACATCTTACGAGGTAAAATATACTCAGTTAGAGAGAACATGCTGTGCATTGACCTGGGTGGCTCAGAAACTCAAGCATTATCTGTTAGCATACACCACGCACCTGATATCACAGTTGGATCCTTTGAAGTATATATTCCAGAAGCCCATGCCTACAGGAAGACCCGCTAAATGGAAGATTCTGCTCACAAAATTTGACATCATCTATGTAACTCGTACGGCGATGAAGGCGCATGCAGTTGCAGATCACTTGGCAGAGAATCTAGTGGATGATGAGTATGAGCCACTAAAAACATATTTTCCGAATGAGGAGGAAATGAATGTCGAAGAAATAGAACGAAGTGAAAAGCCAAGATGGAAGATGTATTTCGACGGAGCCGTCAACAGTAAGGGAGTTGGTATCGGAGCAGTGCTTATCTCAGAAATGGGTCAACTCTATCCCGTTACCGCTCAGCTTCGATTTTTCTGTACCAACAATATGGCCGAATATGAGGCGTGTATATTGGGATTTAGGATGGCAATAGACATGGGTGTTCAAGAGATTTTGGTCATGGGTGACTCGGATCTTTTGATACATCAAATTCAGGGAAAATGGGAGACAAAAGATTTGAAATTGATACCTTATCAGCATTGTCTACATGAGTTATCCCAAAGATTCCAATCCATAGAGTTCAAACATATCCCAAGAATGCACAATGAAGTTGCAGATGCTCTGGCCACACTATCCTCTATGTTACATCATCCGGATAAAGCCTATATAGATCCACTTTAGATCCAAGTATATGATCAGAATGCTTACTATTTTGCTGTGGAAGGAGAGTTGGATGGAGAACCGTGGTATCACGACATCAAGGAATACCTGAAGGCGGGTAAATACCCTGAGCAAGCCACCGGGGATCAGAAGAGAGCTGTAAGACGCTTAGCGAATGGCTTTTTCCTCAGTGGAGGAATCATATATAAGAGAACACCAGACACGGGATTGTTGAGGTGTGTGGATGCGCAACAAGCTGATGAGATTATGATTGAAGTGCATGCTCGAGCATGTGGACCCCATAAGAGCGGGTATATCCTAGCAAAGAAGATTTTGAGAGCCGGGTACTATTGGCTCACCATGGAGCGGGACTGTATCAGGTATGTGAGAAAATGCCACCAATGCCAAGTACATGGAGATTTAATCCACTCCCCACATTATGAATTGCATACGATGTCTGCACCCTGTCCGTTTGTTGCTTGGGACATGGATGTTATCGGACTGATAGAACCTGCAGCTTCCAATGGACAGATTAATTTTGGTCGCGATTGATTACTTCACTAAGTGGGTTGAGGCAAAGACATTCAAGGCGGTAATGAAGAAAGTTGTGGTGGATTTTGTGCATGAAAATATTATATGCCGGTTTGGAGTTCCCAAGGTAATCATCACAGATAACGGGGCCAATCTGAACAGTCACCTCATGGCGGAAGCTTGCCAGAGGTTTAAGATCCTACATCGTAACTCTACACCGTACAGGCCAAAGGCAAATGGGGCAGTGGAAGCTGCAAACAAGAATATAAAGAAGATCCTTAGGAAAATGGTGGAAGAGTCCAGACAATGGCACGAGAAATTACCTTTCGCTCTTATGGGTTATCGCACAACAGTACGCACTTCTATAGGTGCCACACCCTATTTAATGGTGTATGGGACAGAGGCTGTTATACCCGCGAAAATAGAGATACTGTCATAACAAATCATAGCTGAAGCTCGAATAGATGACAATGAATGGGTAAAAGCCCAACTGGAACAATTGAGTCTGAGTGACGAGAAGAGATTGGCAGCAGTTTGCCACGGGCAATTATATCAACAAAGAATGGACAGAACATATAATAAGAAGGTGCATCCTCGGAAGTTCAAAGTTGAACAACTTGTATTGAGGCGTATCTTACCGCATTGGGCTGAAGCAAAGGGCAAATTCGCGCCAAATTGGCAAGGGCCATTTATGGTATCACGGGTGTTGTCTAATAGGGCATTATATTTGATAGACATTAAAGAGAAATGCATAGAGACTGCTATCAATTCAGATATGGTCAAAAGATACTATGTATGATTCCTTTTTGAATGTATGATTGTATTTTGTTGTGATTTTGGAATTGAAATGATGAAGGCATTTTATTCTCTGTCCAAACACTTTATCTATTAACATCTCTTTTGAGCCTTGTTTGATATATTCTTTCATACCCCTCTCTCGGAATTGTTTATGACACAAAAAGAAAAGTAGCAAATAAAGAAAAAGGAAAAAAAAGAAAAAAACAGAAAGCAAATGCAAACAAAAGAAAAAGACAAAGAAATCGGGAAAAAGTCAAAAGAAATTCATGGCGTAGATTGAACTACGTCTGACTTGATCCCGAAAGGGTACGTAGGCAGCCTCACTTGGGTTCAGTCACAATAAAGGAAAAATCCGAAAATTCCCCACATATTGAAACTGGGGCAGAATTTATGTTTTATAATTCCGAGAGTTGTAAATATTTTTAAACCCTCGTAAATTTTGAGCCTTTATACCCTTCTTTCTTAACCCATCCAAAAGCCACGCTACAATCCAAAGAAAGACCCTCTAATCAATTTCAAGAGAATAACAAATGCAATGGAATAAAGGAAGAACAGAACATTGGACAACATTAGTGGTGTAGAAAAACAAATGACAAAACAAAAATGAAAAAAAAATCAAAAAAAAAGAGAGAGTCTCATCGGTGAAAACCTTAACCGGCACCGTGAGGCAACTGTGAGGTTGAGAGAAGTAAAAATGAGAGAGTCTTGTCAGTGAAAACCTCTAACGACACTGCAAGGCGATCGTGAGGATAAAAGAGAATAAATGAGAGAGTTTTATTGGTGAAAACCTTTCACGGCACCATAAGGCGATTGTAAGGATTATTATGGGAAAAGAGAAAAGGCAACAAAAATAGGATCGATTTGGGTTAGAAGCAATTTGGAATCAGAATAATGGATTGAATGAACTGGGTCGGAGTTTAAATACATGGCATGGTCAACAGAATTAGCCAACATACCCAGATGAGTTCTACCACTTCTCCAAAACACCCTTGCCCTTTTGAGATTCATTTTTCTGAATTTCATTGTTTGTCTTTTAAAAGCTAACTACCAGCTCCTGATGATAAGAGTAGAAATAACACTGGATCAGAAAAGGAAGAAAAGGAAAAGTTGAAAAGAAATAAAGGAGTTTGGCAAACAGAGCCAAAAGAAAAGAAGACAAAAAGTGGAAAACAAGAAAATACCAAAAAGAGCATGCAGAAGATAGTCAACTGAAAGACCACACAATGGAAGAAAAGCAAAAGAGGAAAGCAATAAGAGGCAGGGCGGCAGATGCCAGTTACTAGCAGTTTATATCTAATAAGTTTTGTTTTGTGATTTAGACAGGAAAAAATCGTCACTAATCACTTTAAAGTGAATGTGGCCAATGCGGAAAGATAGAAAACATTAAAAAGAAAGTTCAATAATAAATGGAGGAATCCATGGATGAGAATCACTCAATCAAGGAAATACAAAAACAGCAATGAGGTATCAGCTTCTAAATTCACACCCTAGTTATCAAACTGAGGGAATACTTTTCTGCATTCGCATTTCATGCATCAGGCGCCCACCTGGATAACAAGGGAATACTTTTCTGCATTCACATTTCATGCATCAGGCGCCCACCTGGATAACAAGGGAATACTTTTCTGCATTCGCATTTCATGCATCAGGCGCCCACCTGGATAACAAGGGAATACTTTTCCGCATTCGCATTTCATGCATCAGGCGCCCACCTGGATAACAATGGAATACTCTGCATTCGCATTTCATGCATCAGGCGCCCACCTGGATAACAAGGGAATACTTTTCTACATTCGCATTTCATGCATCAGGCGCCCACCTGGATAACAATGGAATACTTTTCTGCATTCTCATTTCATGCATCGGGCGCCCACCTGGATAACAAGGGAATACTTTTCTACATTCGCAATTCATGCATCAGGCGCCCACCAGGATAACAAGGGAATATTTTTTTGCATTGCATTTCATGCATTAGGCGCCCACCTGGATAACAAGGGAATATTTTTCTGCATTGCATTTCATGCATCATGCGCCCACCTGGATAACAAGGGAATATTTTTCTGTATTCATTTTCACGCATCAAGCGCCCACCTGGATAACAAGGGAATATTTTTCCGCATTCATTGTATAACAAGGGAATACATTTCAACAGTTTTTAATTTCTGTTTAGGCGCCCACCTGTATAGCAAGGGAATACATTTCAGCAATTTTTAATTTCTATTCAAGCGCCCACCTGTATAATAGAGGAATACATTTTAACAAATTTTAATTTCTGCAATTATCGTTTGTGTTAGCTAACATGAGTAACACCGTAACATGAAAAGCCCATACTGGGGCAGAAGAAAAGTTTATTGTTTTTGTTTTTTTTGAGCAGGTATCAGTTTGAAGGCAAGAAGTACCATCGTAAATCAAAAAAAGAGGGGGAAGCAAGGAAAAGAAAATCAACAAAAAAGAAAGTCAGCATCACAGAAAATCAAGGAAAAAGAGACAAAGAAGAGTAAAGAGACAAGGAGTTAGATAGGAACAATTGTAATTCGTAGAATTATAGCTTAGAATAACTTCTTCATTTTACATTTTCATTCCCCGGTGTAATAAGGAGTAGGTCAGCAGAGTCTCAACAGTGTCAATGTAACAGTATGTCTGATAGTATTTAACTGTCAGACCTTCCCGAACTACACTGACATGCCGACTTTTATGTTACTACAGCTCGCTGATCGCACTATGAAAAGACCAACTGGTATTCTTGGATGTGCTGGTGCAAGTGGGGAAGTTTGTGTTCCCTGCAGACTTTGTGATTCTAGATTGTTAGGTGGATTAGGACATCTCACTTATTTTGGGGAGACCATTTTTAGCCACTGGGAGAGCACTGATAGACTGTGGGACTAGGGAACTTAAAATGATATTGAACGATGAAGAAGTCATATTCAATGTTCATCAATCAATGAGGAGACCCATCAAATATACGAATTGCTCTCTAGTGGAGGCAGTGGATGTAATTCTGCAAGAAGATGATAGGACCCTAACTGTGAGAGATCCATTGGAGGCATACCTGACAAATTTAGAAGAAATGGATGGTGAGGGGTTAGCTAAATGAGTTATGGCATTGGAAGGCCGAGGGTTTTGGCCAAGCTAACCTCATTTCGAGTCCTTTGAGCTGGAGAAAAGGGTCACTCCTCCATCCAAGCCATCAATAGAGGAACCATCCAACTGGAGCTGAAGTCATTCCCAGATCACCTCAGGTAAGCATTCCTAGGCCCTTATTCGACCTTACCTGTTATTATATCATCATGTTTGCCAGATGTCCAAAAAGAAAAGCTCTTACAGGTACTACAGGATAACAAGACTGCCATTGGTTGGACCACGGCAGACATAAAGGGTATCTCTGAGCACGTGATTTTTGCACTAGGCAAAATAAATTCCAAAATTAAAATAAATAATATTTTTAAGTGTAATTGCATGATTTGTTTGAAATTAGATACATTGTCAGTGTTTGAAAAATTAGAAAATTAAAAAAATAGGAGGAATACTTGCATTTTTAATTAATTAGTTTTAGGAAAAGAAAAATCAACAAAAATAGCTTTAATAGCGGAAAATATAGAAAAAATAGTAAAAAGTTACCAAACAATGTTAGAAAATTAGGGAACCTAGGAAATTAATTATTTTAGATAGTACAATAAATAAAATACAAAAATACAAAAAAATAATCTGTTTTAAAATAATTAAAATACAAAAAAATACATATGCAATAGGAAATGGGCCAACTGAAAGCTGAAATGCTTGGCCCAATGTTTTAGCCCAAGGGATCCCGTCCAGTGTTCATTTTGAAATAATCTCAGCCGTTCACTCCCTTAAATCCAACGGTTGAGATTATTGGTTGAATTATATTGATTAATTAATATGTGATATTTGATCTCAACCGTCCAAGCCAGATGATCCAACGGAGGAAATCTGTGGCCTCATTTAGGGCAATGCGATGTCGTTTGGGTAGGGAAAATCTTGACCATTGATCATCACTGATCTAACAGCCAAGATCACCTTAGTTGGTCCGAGTATAAAAGGGTTATGTCTCATTAGAGACAAGCCATTACATACAACTCAAAACCCTAGCCGCCTTAGTCCCTTTCTCCTTCTTCGTCTTCATCCTTTGTCGGCCATGGAGGCCACCACCTTTCATGGTGGTCTCTGGTCATCTCCTTCATCCTCCTCTCCTCTTTTCTTGTTCTTCTCCATAAGACACCCCCCAAAACCTAAATAAAAACCCTGAAGCCCCCATGTTCTTGAAACTCCGGTCATCGGAGTTCGTCTCCGGTGACCTCAAACAATGAAAACCCACCCCAAACTAACACCATAGGAGCCCTTCAACCTGATCTATCACCTCCTACTAGTGGCGTCCCTCGAATGTTACCCCCCCCCCCCCCTCGAATCTTCGAGAACATGTCACCGGAACCCTAACTCTGGCGACTCAAACAAATCCACCCCAAAAATCCCACCTTTTCCCTTTTCTGAATACCCCCCCTTCTAACCAAAACCCCTAAAAGACTTCATCTGGAAGTCTAACAAGAAAATCAAAAGAAAAAAAAAAGAAAAAAAAATAAAGAAAAGAGAAAAGAAATCTAGAAAAAGAAAAGAATGAAAAGGGGTGAATAGGAAGCTCAGGGGACCGGCCCTGCTAAGCTAAGTATCCCGACCCTCTTACCTGTTTTTCTTTCACTATTTCTTCCTGTTTTGCTTTTTGTTATTGTTTTCTGTATGTTTGTTTTGATAGTCTTTCACATGAAAATAGGACTTCTTCTTTAGTCTACTTTAATCTTTGGTTTGTTTCTCCTGTTTAAAGATCTTTTCTTGATATCCCGGTTAAACTGCATGATAGCGGTTCTGATTCTCATTCTTCTTCATCTTGTATTTAGATTAGGAATTCTTCTTTGATGTGTTTTCAATATCCCTTCTGTCATTCTTATCTATTACTTGCATGTTTCAAGACTAGGGTTTGATCTTTGGAAATCTAGTTAGTTGTTCTGATTCCTATTCTTCTTCATCTGGTATGATAGATTAGGGATTTTTCTTTGTTTATTCTTCATGGATTTTCCATTCTTCTTCATCTAGTATGTTAGATTAGGGATTCTTCTTCGTTTATTTTTCATGTCTCTTTTGTTCATCTTCACTTTCTTTATCACCCGCATGTTTTAGATTAAAATTAGTCTTTGGAAAGTTTATTTTAGTTGTCATCATATTTGTCTACTCTGTTAGAGCTATTTCATGTTAGTTTGTTTGTTCTTTTGCTTGGGTAGACCATGCCTTAATTTCTTTTACTACTTTGTGGGATTTGGTCCTTATGTGTTTATGTCAATGAACCTTCAGCATGATTTTGGTTTTTTTCAGTGATTCATTCAACACAAAATGATTGTAACTAAGCCTGCTTGATGTTAATTGACACTTTCCTATTGAAACCAAGTTTGTAAGTCTAATTGATCGAGATTCAACATTATTCAACATTTTCTCTGAGTTTTGATTAGTTGATAAGCAAATTTGATTTCAGTTGGTTATGTGTGCAATTATCTGTTGAAATGGATATGTTTGTAATAGTTTTGTGTTAGTATGAACACTGTTAAGGCCCATCAGGCCTAGGTGATTTGGTTATAGCTGCAATAGAACTAAAATTCATAAGTGGTTAATTCTCAAAACATGTAGTAAGATAGGGTTAAAATGGAAATTCAAAAAATAGGTTATAAGTTTAATGAGTGACCAAGAGTGGTCAATTTTGCAATTGACTTACTCTGCTAGGTCTTTCACACTAGCCAAACACTTAAGTAGGCTAGTTGTGTAATAATTGGGCTAAGTCTGAAAATTCAGACTTACCAAGGCTTAAGTAAGCCATGATCACAGGTGGCTAGGCCTGCAAAGACCTTAGCCCATCCTGTATTAAATAGTGAGCCTTAAAATGGCAAAGCCAAGCCCAGCTTTGGGATTGGCTAAGTTTTAAATAGCCTAAATAGAACAATAAAGCAGGCTAGTCCTGCAATTCACTTCTTAATTAAAAAGAAAATGAAATAAAGTGGTTAAAATTGAAAGAAGTCTTTAAGTCAAAAGTGGCCAGTCCTTAAATACTAATACAAAGACTGGCCCTTAGTTAAATAAGAGTAAAAATTCTGAAAACCTAACCTAGGTAGGTCGTGTAATTCAGCTATGCCCTTAAGGGCATATAGGAAACTTGAAATGGTAAAATGGTAGATTAAATAGAGCATATAGGGATATAGGAGACATTTGTGCTCCTGATTTCTGCAATTTTGTAGAGATTTAAGGGCATAATGGTCTCATTAAAAAGGGAAATCAATAAAAATCAATTACAAGTAGGGATACTTTAGTTAAAGATTCAAAATAGAATCAAAAAGAACCTTCCAGCACATGCTGGAAGGAATCTTGTAACTGATTTGGGGTGTAAAGTGTAGATTTAGTAAATTAAAATGGGAGGGAAATGGGATTAATCCCTACTCTTTCCCCCCAGAAGTTTTACCTATCTTCACCTATAAATACCCCATAAAAAGACTGATTAAGGGATGGTTTTTTACATAGAAAAATTCAGAGTGAAATACATTAACATAGCAAATAGTCTCCTTCAATCTTGAGTAGGAATTACTGTCGAAGCTGGTTGTTTGTGGGAATTTCTGCTCGTTTTTCTGCTGGGTTTCATATTTGCTAATTGTTGTGGTGTTTGCACTTTTGGAATTCGATTCTACACTGTTGCACCTGCCTGTTGAGTCTGATTGCTGTGCTTACTTCTATTTCCCTTAGAACTCATTGATCTACTTTGCTGAATAAGGTACATACTCTGTTCGCAGCAATGTAATACTGAAGTGTTTGATGAAATGAAGTTCAAGCTTAAATCCATCATTGTTTTTTCTGTATTTTGTCTTATTTTTAATTAGCAGTCTAATATTAGTTTAGATCTGTAATTTGTTAGTGTAGTATTGTATGTATAAGTAAGAAGTCAAACATAAACGATGTAATAGCTAGTATAATAGTAGTAGTGTAGTCGTAAATAACATATCATCTAGTTAAGTAGGTAAAACTCTTAAAACAAGCTAATTAACCATAGCCTAAATCGTTAATAATAACTCTCACAGTAGCTATATAAATCATGCTCACATAGTTACTCAAATCTGTAAATCAGCATCTAGATATGAACGAGTTTAAAAGAGAAAACAGTAGATAAAGCAATAACTAAGTTGAGAATGGGTTTATGATATCGGATAAGCTTAATTAGTAGCAAAATTGGTAATACAACTGTGCATCTGATTAAAAACTCGTTCAGTCTTGGATAATCAGAACTTTGTAAGTAAGTAGTCGAATTGTTTAGCTTGATCATGCTTCATACATAATTAAGTCACATCTTAATCTCCTAGCTAATAGGCAATTAAAATATCAGTGTAAATATGTTAATAGAAAACAAAAAGTGTAAAAGTAGTTGATTCTTATATACATCAGATAGTTGTGATCCAGAATTAATATTGACAATTTTGTACATTGATCTTCCTCTTTGATAAATAAAAACGCAATTGAATTTCATTCTTTGTTATATCCATGTTTGTTCTTATATGAATTCTTCAATTTTTACTTTTATCTTTGTTACCTCAATTTGGTTTGGGCCTGATACGCAAAGCGGGCCTAGACAATACGCGAAGGCTAAATGGGCTACTGAATACAGGCCCAAAGCCAGTCTGGGTCACTAAGACCCGGACAGATCCAGTAGTTTATTAAGTATGGGTGTGGAAGCTCAGGCCCTATAATGGAAATAACAATGGCATGGGTCCGATTATGAAACTATAGCTGTTTGTAAATAACTAAGGAAAAAAATAGAATAGAAAAACATAGTAAACGATAGGTTGGACTATAAAATTTAACCGGGATGAGCCTCACATGAACACCAAATAGTGGGGCCTTTCTTTAGTAATGAAATAAGACATGTAAATAGATTCAGAAAAGCTAATAGTGAATTTCATAGCTTCTCCCAAAAGACTTAAAAGTCGCTAGACGTTATTAGGCGCGATTTAATATACTTTCCTTAAATACGAGTGTGCACTTGGTGTGACTCAAATCCCAAATCCCGGCGAAGCCGTAATATACTAAAGTCACAGGCGTACTAGTTGCGGTGTGACTCGAAGTACGTTTTCGCAACGTCGTAATTCTAAAAATATTATTAAAGGTGAAAACACATACGTATTGTTAAAATTTATATCAAGTCAAATAAGATTGAGAACGACGGTTGAGCGACCGTGCTAAAACCACGGAATCCGGGAATGCCTAACACCTTCTCCCGGGTTGACAGAGTTCCTTATCCAGGTTTCTATTTCGCGGACTGTAATAATAGAGTCAATTTCGTCAGATTCGGGATTAACGGGTGACTTGGGACACCATTATCTTCTCAAGTGGCGACTCTGAAAATTAAATAAAAATCCCGAACCGGTTGTCCTTTATGTGGAAAAACTCCTCTTTGTTGTTATATCTTTCTTGGGTATTTGAACACTGAGGTATACCCTACGTATCTTTCCAAAAGGATCGGTACAAAGCCGTGGGTAGTAAAAAGGGAGGAGTGACAGTATCATCCCAGCCTTCTGTATGCATAAGATTCTCCTGGAGGAGGGGCACAAACCTTCTAGGGAACATCAGTGGGGGCTGAACCCTAACAAGAAATAGGTTCTCAAGAAAGAGGTGATCAAATGGTTAGATGCATGAGTCATTTTCCCCATCTTTGATAGTAATTGGGTCAGCCCTGTCCAATATGTTCTGAACAAGGAGAGAATGGTTGTTGCGAAAAATGACAACAATTAATTGATCTCAACTTGTACAGTCACAGGGTGGTGAATCTGCATGGATTACCGGAAATTGAACACCACCACCCGAAAGGACCACTTTCCCTTGCCCTTCATTGACCAAATGTTGGACAGGCTGGTTGGAAGATCGCACTTTTGTTTCTTAGATGGATATTTCGGGTACAATCAAATATCAATAGCCCCCGAAGATAGAGAGAAAACCTCTTTCATCTGTCCGTATGGAATCTTTGCCTTTCGGAGAATGCCCTTAGGCTTTTCAATGCACCTGCATCTTTTTAATGGTGCATGCAAGTCATCTTCACATATATGGTGGAGGATATTATGGATGTCTTTATGGATAATTTCTCCGTGGTGGGAGATTCATTTGAAGACTGTCTTCACAACTTAAGTAGAGTGCTCAAAAGGTGTATGGAGACAAACTTAGTGCTAAACTGGGAGAAGTGCCATTTTATGGTACAATAAGGGATAGTCCTAGGACATCGAGTGTCCAGAAAAGAAATTGAGGTCGACCATGCTAAGGTTGACGTGATTGAGAAGTTACCACCGCCCACTTCAGTCAAGGTGGTAAGAAGTTTCCTTGGTCAAGCCGGGTTCTACCAGCGTTTCATAAAAGATTTTTCCAAAATTTCTAACTCATTATGCAAACTCCTTGAAAAGGAGCAGCCCTTTATGTTTTCTAATGTTGCAGGTTGGCATTTTAGGAACTAAAGAAGAAGTTGATAACTGCACCCATCATTGTTGCTCCCAATTGGGAGCAACCATTTGAGCTCATGTGTGATGCCATCGACTATGCTATAAGATCAGTCTTGGGGTAGCGAAAAGATAAGCTGATGCACCTGATTTGCTATGCAAGCAGAATGCTAAGCGGTGCACCGTTCAACTACACATTGATGGAGAAGGAGATGTTGGCAGTCGTGTTTGCTTTTGACAAGTTTCGATCAAATCTAATTGGTTCCAAGGTAATTGTGTATACTGGCCATGCAGCTCTCAGGTACCTCATTGAGAAAAAGGAGTCTAAGCCGCGCCTGATTCGTTGGGTTTTGTTGTTGCAAGAATTCGACCTCAAAATTCGTAACCATAAAAGCACAGAAAATCAAGTTGATGATCATCTAGCATGACTTGAAGGAGCTGAAAAATCAGTCAAGGTCGAAGAGATTTTGGAAACCTTTCCAGACGAGCAGCTGCTCGCAGCCAGTCTTGAGGATGCGCCATGGTATGCAGATTTTGCAAACTTCCTGGTTTGCGGTACTGTTCATTATGACCTTTCACCTGTCCAAAAGAAAAAGGTTCTTTCGTGATTGCTGTATGTTATTGGGATGAACCTCCTTTGTTTCGAATATGTGTTGATAACATTATTCGGAGGTGTGTCCCCGAGATAGAACAATCCTCAATTTTGCAGGCTTGTCACGTATCAGCATATGGAGGACATTTTGGAGGGGTCAGAACAGCTGCGAAAGTGCTAGAGGCACAATTCTTTTGGCCAACTGTGTTTAGATATGCACACCTCTGGGTAAAGGGCTACAATGAATGCTAGAGGACCGGAAACATTTCCCGTTACCATAAGATGCCAATGAAACTAATTCAAGAAGTAGAGGTGTTTGATGTTTGGGGAATTGACTTCATGGGTTCCTTCTTCAGCTCATTTGGCAATAAGTACAATTGTTGCGGTGGATTATGTGTCTAAATGGATGGAAGCTGCAGCCTTGCCCACCATTGATGCAAGAGTGGTGGTCGGATTTTAAAAAAAAAACATATACACCCGGTTTGGGACTCCAAGAACGATCAACAATGATAGAGGCACTCACTTCTGCACTAGAGCCTTCGAGAAATTACTTGCTAAGTATGATGTGCGCCACAAGGTGGCTACTCCTTACCATCCACAGACCAGTGGGCAAGTTGAAGTGTCCAATAGGGAGACAAAGAGTGTACTAACGAAGACTGTGAATTCCACCCGAACTGATTGGGCTAAGAAGCTTGATGATGTACTTTGGGCCTATAGAACTGCGTTCAAAACACCAATAGGTATGTCACCATACAAGTTGGTATTTGGTAAGGCATGTTACCTGCCTGTGGATCTAGAACATCGAGCTTGGTGGACACTGAAGCAATTGAAGATGGATCCTGAAGCAGCTGGACAAAATCAACAGATGGACTTAGATGAGCTGGAGGGATATATATATGAAGCCTTTGAAAGCATGAGGCTCTACAAGGAAAGAATGAAGAAAATGCATGACAAGCACATCATGGACAGACACTTTAAACCCGGTGATGTGGTATTATTGTATAATTCACGGTTGAGATTGTTTCCGGGTAAGTTAAAGTCCTGATGGTCTGGGCCATTTAGAGTGGTGCAAATTTTTGCAAGTAGAGCTATTGAGATTGATTTGGAAGACGGGACAAACAAGTTCTTTGTCAATGGACAAAGATTGAAACATTACCTTGGAATAGATGCAGAAAAAGGGGATACAATGGTGACCAATTTAAAACAACCCCAATACAAGAATGAGGAGTAAGAGCTCAACTACTTGCGTCGTTCCGCGATGTTAAATCAGGCATTGCGTGGGAGGCGAACCACGAATTTGTTGTAAGTGTAACGCATAACTTCATGAAAATAATAGTAGCAAGAACACGCCCAGATCACGGTCCCAGCAAAATCGCGGTCGGACAGCGGTCCAAGACCCCTTCTAAAAGTATTCTACCATGGTCCCAGCGTAACCACGGTAGGACCGCGGTCCAGCACCCCTCTGAAAGTGGTCTACCGCGGTCCCAATGTAACCACGGTAGGACCGCGGTCAAAAACCCTCTTTGAAAGTGGTCTACCTCGGTCCCACCATAATCGCGGTAGAACTTTGGCAGCCCAGATCAGGCCCAGGCCAGATAAGTTCAGAATTTTTTTTAATTTTTTTTCTTTTTCTTTCCCTTACCCCCTTTCTTAATTAGCCTACCCCCCCCCTCCCCTCTTAGTCCCCCTCCCCCAAATCAAACAAAAATCATAATAACCCCATTCCCCCCACCCACCCACCCATTCCCCTTTTCTCTCATATCTCACTTCCCATTATCTTTCATCTTCCTCATAAGAACCCTAATTACATCCCTTTACTCTTCGTCCACTCAATTCATACACCCTCAACCCACCCCTTCAATTCATTCTCAAGGTAGCTTCTCCATTCTCTTCTCTTTTCTTCACATAACTTAGTGTAATATAGTTTCAATTAAGCCCTAGGTATTGTTTTAGTGTACAATTTTTATTTTTTCTTTCTTTTTTCCCGTTATTTGCTTCTTTTGGCCATGGTTGATGCTTAAATGGTTGGGTTTTTATTGTGCTTAATTTATGGGAGTTTTTTAGAATGTTTGGAGGCCTAAAAAAAATTTTAGGGTGAAGTTTGGTGGCGGGGCTTCAATGGCCGAAAATTGGGATGTGTTGTGAAATCTTGGAGCACTTTGTGCTCTTCTTATTTTGTGGTGGTGGTAGTAGTTGACATAATTCACTGGCGGTGGTTGTGTAGGGTATTTATTTGGCGGAATTGAACACTTGATAGTGGTGTGAGGCACTAGTAGAGGTTGGAAACTTTGGGCAACTTACTAATTGGGTATACTGACATTGATAGACAAAAGAAAACTGTTTGGTACCATCGGGTGGCGAAGTCTGAGTTCCCATCCAAATGGAACATATTAGGATGCATCTGATTGTTGCCCTGAATTGTTTACAGATAATATGGCCCGAAAAAGGCAAATAAGCTCGGCAAGCACTTCCCAAGTGACAACATATGATGCCACTAGGTTCCAGTCATAGGAGGAAGAGGATGCATTTTATGCTAAGGCCACCAAACACTTTGTCCCTGAGATTCCTGTTGATAGTGCTGCCCTCCGTTTGGAAAAAGCAAACATATATGAGGAAATCAGACGGAGGGAGTTGGAGTTCTTATTTGATGAACCTAAGATTGCAAACCCAATGATAGTCCGGGAGTTCTATGCGAACTGCTCGGAACATTTGTGCCGGAAGGTGATTGTGCAGGGTAGGGTAGTCGATGCCTCAGTTCGAAAGATTCGCCAGGTCTTGTGGTTGTCCCAGTTTACTGGTGACATTGATCGTTACCACAACGCATAAGGGCTCAGTTGGGACACTATGATTGCGACAATTTGCGTAGGGGGTCAACCAATCTGGCTACAAGAAAACATTACCCTTCACTCCAAGTCGGTCACACATGAGGCTAAGTGCTGGTTCACCATCATTTGTAGCTGGTTATTGCCCATGAGCAACACGACTGATGTGAACCACCTACGGGCTCTATTGGTGTGGTGCTTCATCACCAAGAGAGACTTTAATGTGGCGAGAACTATTAGAGATGAAATGATCTTTTGGATCTTTTCTATCTAAGGGTTTTACTTCACCTCACTTGTGACGAGTTTGTGTCTGCTAAAAGGTATCCCCACCAGTCCTACAGATGGAGCTTTCCCCGCAAAATACCATTCAGATCTTCAAAGATCATAGTAGGCAGAGATACACCCACAACCATTAAGTTTGATGATGAGGATGATGCCACAACACCCATGGCTCCTTCCAGGAGATCTTATGAGGGAGCCCGATCCTCTCGGTGACCCCATACTGGGGTAGGTTTCTCTAGATCACAGTCCAGCCGGCCCATATTGCGTTCTATGGAGGAAGAGGTGGTAGATCTTCACACCTCGGTTGATAGTCTACATGTGCGTATGAATGCCATGTCTCAGCGGCAGGCCAGGTCCGAGAACCGAATGATGGCTTTGTTCCGTGCTTTAGGAAGGGCTTGCCATATGGACCCCAGCACCATCTCCGACTCTGACTGATTCTCATAGAAGTCTTCTTACCCTTCTGCACTTTATTTATGATATGATATGGGGACATGCCATAATCTTTTTGTGTGGTGTGGGAGACTTGCTTTAATGGTGTATTGTTAGTGTAAATATATATTGAGCATGTTGTAGTTGTGTATCTTTGTTGTTGTGTATAATTAGGTATACTCATCTGACAAGTAACTGTCTTCGCCCAACGATGGACACTTGTCGATGTGTCTCTTGAGGGTTAAAGTCAGATTTTTTTTAAAAATAATTTAAAAAAGGTAGGGGACTCTTTCCGAGGACAGACCACTTGAACAGTACTCTTGCGGGAAGTAGTCCACTTAGATTTTTTATTTTTTATTTTTTTAGGTAGTGTAGTAATTCCCCCATGTTTTTCTTTTGACCACGGTTCTTTTCCAAGGGCTTTTCTTGAGCCGGGTTAGGAGATTTTTCTTTGATATTTTTAGGACCCTGAGGACTCTCTTGGACTAAGATCGGTATGGCCAGGAATGCAACCTGTAATGTACACACCTGCTAATAACTAAACGAACTTGAGGGTGCGACATCTAGGCTCGTTTGTAAACTTGTAAATTATGCCTTAATTGTGCACACCTTGTCTTGCTTGAATACTCATGTGAGTGTGTTGACAAACTAATTCAGAATGAGTTACATGCCAAGTGTGTGTGAGGTAATACCTGTATTTGTTCTTGCATGCGACACCTAGAACTTGCCCGGTGTGTTTGTAAATCAAAATAGAACATTTATTTGTGTAGCCAATCCAATTATGAATCCACTTGTACGTATCACCATAGTTAACCCCTTTGAGCCTAAAGCATGTTTCTTTGATAAACTTGCAATAACCTACATCCATGTGTTGAATAGCTTGACTATTTGACCATTTGCCTCCTAGAACTTGAATTGTTAAAGATCATAGAAAAGTCAAAGTGTGGGGTGATAAGGGAGTAGGAAACATAAATCAGAAAAATACTTGAATGGTGCAATGGTAGTTAAGAAAAAAGAAAAAAATTGAAATATAGAAGAAGGACCTTGTAAATAGGTGGTCCTAAAATAGTGAATGGCAAGAAAAAGCGAGTTGCACCTAGGAAAGTGGGGGCAGCTTATGAAACAAGTGTGGAAGAATGACTGGGTTGAACATGGAAATTGAAATAAAGGAAGAATATATTAAAAGTGCTTAGGGAGGTTAGTCACTATATCCAAATATATCATACACGTCCCTTAGTCTACATTACAACCAAATAAAGACCTCTTGATCTTAGACTAAAACAACTCGATTAGTAGAGTATTAAAACTAAGGGCAAGCTTATGGTGTGTCTGTGTGGCATGTGAATGTTTTTTGCTGAGAGTGAGTGAATTCTTTCTATCTATAGTTCCTTGTGCTTGATTTTATATGTGTGGAACTTCTCTCAAAAATGAGATGTGGGGGAATGTGACTCGGGAAGAAAAAGTAAGTTTTCATCTCTATTAGAGTAGCTAGAGTAAGCACGAGTGTGGAATGGCATTAGAGTCTTCATCTGAGGTGTGGTTGTTGCCTACTTAGGTTTTTCTTTCATAATGGCGGGTGTGACATAAAATTAGGTAATGCATCGAACGATTAGGCCTACAAGTGTGGTTCAACTTTCTCGAAGACGAGCAAAGATTTAAGTGTGGGGTGTTGATAATAGGTCAATTGAACTATCATTTAGCCCTAAAGAACCACTCTCTTGTCTAGTTTTTATGGTAAAAATGATAAAAAAAAAATACTCTAATTAGTTTTTTTCATGCTTTGTAGGTTACATACAATAGAAGAAGCCTATGGAGTACTTTTGGGATCAATTACGGAGAAAACAAAGAGGCCAATTGTACAATATCCGCCAAGTGCACCATGCAAAATGCACAAACCGAAACGGGAGATGGACTGTCACGGTCCCAGCGTAACCACGGTAGGACCGTGGTAGGAAGCTGTTGCGAATCCTGAGAGGTGATTTGGCCGCGGTCCTGGCATAACCGCAGTAGGACCGCGACAAGAGGCGTAAAATTGAGGGACTGAAGTGCAAAACACGAAATTCATCGCCCAAAACCCTATTTTAAAGAACAGAACTTGCCCAAGGGAGGCATGTAATATTTTAGAGAGTACTTTGGAAAGGAAACAAGTGTGAGAGATCACCCAAAATATCATTGCTCTTATTCTTTTTTATTTTTCTTACAATTTACGATTATGAATATTTTAGTAGTTTATTTCTCCATTATTATGAGTAGCTAAAAACCTTAATCTAAGGTTTTGGTGGAACCCATTAGGGATGACTTGGTTATTATATTAATATAATTGGATTTGATTGTTAATCTCTAGTTGTTCATCTATTGTTTTGATTGTGGATTAGTTGAAAGGGCCCTCAATTATCTATTCATATTTATTATGTATCTGCTTGAGAGAGAGTGCATATTTAGGTGATTGTAAGAATAACATCACTCCCGGAGTATAGACGAGAGTCATAACCAAGGGTTTAGGGGTTGGTTTAGAGATAACGAAACTCCGCATGCAATCTAAGTGAATTGTATTGTGAAATTAGCTAGCGCAGCATGAGAGAGTGCTTCTAGTAGATTATCATAATTACTTGAGAAAGAATTATGATAGCATGAGTGTTCATGATTGTTAGAGACAACTAAATCGTAGTTATAAGACATATACAACCTAGGAAATTACCAACCTGGAAAATCATTGCCTTAGACCATATTTCTACTGTTTACACCTCCAGTTTAGTTAATTTTCAGTTATTAATTACTTTCAGTCTTTAGTTGTGGGAAAATCGACATTGTAGATCAGAAAGTTTAGGAAAGCAGATTCTGTGAATTTAGTGAATCTGACAGTAGTAATTGATAGGTTAATTCCCTGTGCTTCGACTCTGGGCAATAATACTCAGATTATATTTGCAACGCCCGCTTAGTCTTTTGTGAGTCTCAGTTGAGCGTGATCAAGCAGCAGTAGTAGCATTAGCACGAGAGCATATATTTAGTCCAAAGAGACCTGAGGTAGCTTGCAGGCGTGCGCAGGCCCGACGTCTCCCTTTTATCTTTATTTGACTGTTATCTCATTGTACCGAGATAAACAAATTTTTACTTTCTTCAACTTAATTTGTAGTATTCCATAGTGTTCATGAGTATGTAACTCCAGTCCCGGGGTAGAGATAGATGTTGGAACTTCTGTATTTTGATTATTTATGTACATTTAAGTCTTCCGCTTATAAATTTAATTTTGACGCCTTTATTTAGTGCTGTTAATTGTTAAAAAAGAACATGTGTTTAATAAAATAGTTAATTAAGTTGGCTTGCCTAGCTCCTATCAGTTGGCGTCATCACGACCCCCAAGGGTGAAAAATCGGGATCGCAACATGTGTTAAAATGGGGTATAACAATAACTCTAATGTTTCATGCTATATAGTCTGTTTATGTTATGTATTTTGTTTAGTTCTTGGCTTGTTCCCTCTTTGCTGATGCCAAAAAGGGGGGGGGGAAGAGTATATGTTGTATCTGTACAGGTATAGTTGACCGTTGGCAAAAGTAGCATCTTTTATGGCAGGAGTCGACTATGAAAATGGACTAGTCAACTGCATGAACTAAGGGGGAGTATCATGGACTAGTCAACTGCATATATTGAGGGGGAATAAAACACAGAAAAGTCAGCTCGTGTTTACACCTATATATTATTTTGCCATCATCGGAAAAAGGGAGATTGTTAGATCTAGTTTTAATGATGCAACTAATATATCTATGCATAAAACCAATTACATAAGAACAAGGAATGAAGAAGCTACTACAAGATCGCTGAAGTCAATCTTGATGCTTAAGGGAAGAAATCAATCAGTAAATATTATGAATCAATCAGCACGGACAGCTGCGATGGAAAGAATTAAGCAAGCCTAAACTTAAGGCATTAATCAAGGCCAGCACATCCGGAAGATCGAAGATTATGTGAAGAATTGTTGAACGGCTAATTTTGGAAGAACCAATAATCAAGGAGTAAACATTCATCATAAACAACTGTTGAAGGAAAGATATCAAAGAAGAAATTGCTAGCTATCTTATTCTTGGAAAGAATCAATCTCTTTCGAGGGATCAAATCTTTTGGGTTGTCAAGCCTCGTCAACAATTGATCTTCACTAAGTATTGATACCCAGCTTCAAGCCTTAGACACATATACATTGATCGAACCAAAAACCCTCATTTTACTCTACTGCAAACAAACATTGTAGTTCTCTAAGATCTGTTGTGTAATTAGTCAGAGAAAAAAGGAGAATAGAGCACTCGCGAGTGATTGTATCAAAAAGAGACGAGTGTTATAGGAACTGAGTTATCAAGTCATTTACATTATACTCGGAGAAACGCATTTACTAAAGAGAACTCCATTGCAACCCAAGAGGACTGGACTAGGATTAACATTGAATCCGAACCAGTATAAAATTCCGGTATCGTTAATTCATACACTTACTTTCTGTATCTTACTTTCTATAATTATAACTGTTAGGTCATTACGTCTAGTTGACAAATTGACAAACTAATCAACTAATAAGAGATTAAGTTTAAAAATATACAATTCATCCCTGCTTGTACTTTTCATATATAAAATACAAATGTTACATATCTTACGTTTTCGAAAACATGATTTAGTTTTGGACATTTTACCAAACAGGAAACTGGGGAGGCAGGAGAAGGGGTAAGCTACATAGTCGACAACTAACTATGAATACATTCATGAAATCCTCCTTAGATTAATACTAGGAGGGTCCAAGATTTTAAATTTATGGATTTCTATGTCCAGAGAATGAGAGTTGCGGAGATGAGGATGCTCAGGTGGATGTGCGGGCTCACCAGATTAGATAAGATTAAGAATGAAGTTATTCGGGAGAAGGTGGGGGTGGCCCCAGTGGATGAGAAGATGCGAGAAGCGAGACTCGGGTGGTTTGGGCATGTGCGGAGGAGAAGCCTTGATGCACCGGTGAGGAGTTGTGAACGACTGGCGGTGGTTGGCGCGAGTCGAGGCAGAGGGAGGCCTAAAAGGTATTGGGGTGAGGTGATTAGGCAGGATATGGCTAGAATGGGGATTTCCGAGGACATGACCCTCGATAGGAAAGTTTGGAGGTCTAGTATTAGGGTTGTAGGGTAGGGCCTTCTAGAATTCTTAGTACTTCTGTTAGGGGCTGAGTGGGGTTTGGTAGCGATCTCTATAGTTAATTAATGTATTGTATTGTGCCTATTATGGTAGTAACCGATTGGTATTATCTGCATGTCATTCTACTTTTGGTTTTATGTTTAGATAATTATTTATTTGATTTATCCCGGATTTACTAACATTGTTTTGTTTTGTTTTATTTGTTGATTTTCTTGATTTTCTCTCTCTTTTTCTGAGCCGAGGGTCGGCCGGAAACAGCCTCTCTACCCTTTCGGGTAGGGGTAAGGCATGTGTACGTATTACCCTCCCAGACCCCACTTTGTGGGAACATACTGGGTAGTTGTTGTTGTTGTTGTTGATTTAGTTTTGGACATTTTACCAAACAGGAAACTGGGGAGGCAGGAGAAGGGGTAAGCTACATAGTCGACAACTAACTATGAATACATTCATGAAATCCTCCTTAGATTAATACTAGGAGGGTCCAAGATTTTAAATTTATGGATTTCTATGAAAATTTCAAATTAACATACAATAATAACTGAATTAATGGACTGAATTCCAAAATAAATATTCTTGATATGTAATAAAGTTTCAATGCAAATACAATATCTAGACAAAAATTATTATGTTTACAGGAACCCATAACTAATGCACTGGTCCCACCCTCACTGTAGTAGCAAATAGTGAACGATACAAACGTCAATAAGGATTACTCCTCTAATAATATATAGTTCGTATTCAAAGTTTTAACTAGACATGAAATCGGAACAACCTTATAGTTTCAAAATTTATAACTCATAATTCACAAATATAGATCAAAAGTCCCGTGAGAATATATTTTAGAACCCCTCAAGTGTATCAAAGAAGTTTCAAACTAGAGATTAGTTTTAATTGTTAAGCGTTATAATTGTACCAAAATAAAAGTTATTAATGTTACTTTTACTGTTCTATTATTTTAATTTTAATTGGTACATGCATAGTTATATTTAAAAGTACCATAATTATAGAGCATTATTTATGAGATGTGTGTATGAGGTAATCTAACTTTTATATTACACATGACAAATTGTTACTCCGGAGAAAATATTCATGTACACTTAATTTATACTACTGTATAATATGTTTGACCACAACATCAACCATACTTTCTTGACTTAAATTGTTTAGGTGCATTATACTTTTCTTGACTTTGACTTAAAGTGAAAGGGAAAAGAAAAAGGTGCTACGACTAGTTAATAAAAATCAATTGTAGACAGCGCTGCCTTTTAAAGTCGTAATATAACATGTGATGTGACAATCAAATTTCCCACGAAATTACACAAACATGTGATGTGACAATCAAATTTCCCACGAATTTACACAAATTTTGAACCTTAGTAAATTCCAATATCACTTTGGCTTTATCAATAAATAAGGAATTTGTACGGGGCCAAATAC
>JASVEL010009926.1:0-45561 GCA_032618575.1 Nicotiana noctiflora
TCTAAATAAGGCACGAACACACTCATGCGTATGCACATATCCATGACTCTGAAGTCTGGCCATAAGAGTTATTCTTAAATTACAACATTGTCAATTAACCCTGTTATCAAATACCTTATTCTACAAATCCCACTTTACTCAGAATGAGGTATGGTGACCTCGTGATTATTTTCCCGAATTAATGCGTCATATTTATCCTTACCTGGTGCTCGTCTCAAAGTCTAAGCTCAACGGTTTCAAAATAGAAATGGCTAATATGAATAGAAACTATACAAGAATTGTCAAATAGTCCTAACGGACATGACTCTTATTTACGAATGCGATACGAAAGTATTAATTCATAAAAGAAGAATTTTAAACACATAAACTCTTACTACCAGGACCCAGTCCTCATATGATATCCACCGCAACTTGAAGCTCGGCTTAGAAATATTTCACATTATGCCAAAAATTGGAGGATCTCATCCTCAACTCTGAATCACAGTGCTTGCACATCATATCATCTGAAATTTTTCATTTCCTTTCTTTCTTCCTTTCAATAATTGTCCGTCAAAGATAATCACGACATAAAATAAGCCCTCATACTGATAGGGAGCACAATTAACGATTAAAATTAGTTATCCCGAAAATTATATCAAAACCCACTGTAATAAGTAATATAAAGTCACTCTTAGCCTCATGGATATTTTAGTGACTAACACCTAATAATAGGGATGTCTATCCTCATGTAATATCTCAACGTGAGTATTTCCCTAAGTAGTATGATTACGATGCTCGCTCATGAATGGAGCATGTTAAACAGACTCGCCTAAATTTTCTTTCAAAAACCAAATCAAATTAAGGGAAAATTATTCTGTTTATAACAATCTGAATTATACACGTGATGACACCATCTGGTGTAATGACCTCCCTCATACCATAAAAAGTATATCAATGGTTAGGTCTCCACCTCTAGGATTTTCACCTCCACCTCTAACATCCTGACCTATACATCTGGCTGGCCATGTAGGATAAATATTAACCGCAATGGAGCGTGTAGCCTGAGTGCTTTCCTAAAATTATATTTCTCCAAAAATTCCACATTCACAGCAATTCCTTTAAGGCTCAAGTTAACTTGTTGTTCATGACAATATATATTCGAACACGGTCATTGTGACTTGGTACAACCGTTCAGATCACACATACTACATATTGCAGAGAATCTCGGGGTGACGTCTTCGGAACATTTTCTTAAAATAGAGTTTAGTAGATAGCGTTGCGTTGGCCGGCTTGCCCTCTTCGTAGGCTTGACACAAACATTGACGGCCAATTCTTAACACTGCTGAGCTACCCCGTTTACTCATATACTCTTCGTCATTCTCTGGGGGCGATCCTTACCCCATGAAAAGAACCAACCTTAAATATGTATAAATTATTTGGAGGACATTTCCATACCATATATATACATTCCAATAACTCATCATATTTGTCCTTCACAACTCCAACACATCGACCGGACGTCAAGGTCCGTTGAAACCCAACACGATTTATTAGGTGATCTCTTGATATAATTGCGTCTTCCGTTGGGACCATAACTTGTGTGGTAAATACATTATCTTCCCACTACTTCTGTGTGCCTTCCGTAGCACAATAAAATGAACTCCTCGCATTCGACTATTCCCACGTTCTGTAATTCCTCATAAGAACTGTCAAGCACAATCCCGTGGGTTCTCAAAAGATGCACCGCTGAAGGTGGCAGCGAAGACTTTGGTGAAACTTGTCCTCCGTAAAACTTTTGAAGGAATAGCTGATCTATCACCAGCCTGTGCCATTGTTCGGCTGGATAAGTGGTACGTGACTACGCCATTCGTGGGAAGACAAGAGTGGAAATTTAACTTAACACTTTGAAGAACAAATTTGCACGATAAGAAAGAACAAATGAGAGACTCTTTCCTAACTCAATAGACTCTGGAGGACAAGTACAGACGTTTCCGTACCTACCTCTCAAACTCTACTAAGCTTGTTCGTGAGTGGTGAGACCTATGTAACCTAGAGCTTTGATACCAACTTGTCACGACCCGGATTTTCCCCCAACATCGGGATCGTGATGGCGCCTACTCGTGGTAGCTAGGCAAGCCACTGTATTCATACTATCCCTATTTTTAACACAATTTTAATTAAATAAATGCGGAATACTTTATCGAAATGGAAATAACAAATCGCAAGGTGAAAATTATACTGAAATCCTCTACCCAAGACGTGGAGTCACCAACTCACAAACTACTATGGAGTACTACACATAAAAGTCTGAAGGAAATATAACATAATTCTGTTAGTCTCAGAACAATGAGACTACATCTAATAGCATAAATAAAGAAAGAGACGCCGGGCCTGCGGACGTCTGCAAGCTACCTCGGTCTCAAATGTGATCAACTCCCACGCAATCTATTTACTGCTCCTGCTGCTCCTGATCGTAACCTGGACCTGTGCAAAAACGCACAGAAGTGTAGCATCAGCACAACCGACCCCATGTGCTGGTAAGTGCCTGGCCTATCCCGGCGAAGTAGTGACAAGCCTAGGACCAGACACCCACATAAACCTGTGCAATTCAATATATATATGTGTATCACAAAATAACAAGAAATAATCAAGTATTAACACAATAAGGAATATCTTAAAGAATTCAACAATTAACCACAGTTAATAATTTCACAAGGAAAAACAAAGTGTAATGTAAACACAAGTAATATCAATTGAAGAAATAGCAGACAGTTGCACGGCATCACCCTTCGTGCTTTTACTCTCATCCTCACCAAATAAGCAAATAAAGTACACGGCATCACCCTTCGTGCTTTTACTCTCATCCTCACATCCATGGTACGACATGATCCTTCGTACATGGTTCAATAATAGGGCACGGCATGATCCTTCGTGCATAAATAAATAAATAAACATGGCACAGCATCACCCTTCGTGCATTATCACTCTTCCTCACCCAAATAACAATCAAATAAGTTCACAAGGAAAACAAGGTATAATGGAAACACAAGTAATATCAAGTCAAGAAATGGCAAACAATTGTACGGCATCACCCAAATAAAATATAATGGAAAAACAAGTAATATCAAGTCAAGGAATAGCAAACAATTGCACGGCATCACCCTTCGTGCTTTTACTCTCATCCTCACCAAATAAACAAATAAAGTACACGGCATCACCCTTCGTGCTTTTACTCTCATCCTCACATCCATAGTACGGCATGATCCTTCGTACATGGTTCAATAATAGGGCACGGCATGATCCTTCGTGCATAATCAATAAATAAACATGGCACGGCATTAACCTTCGTGCATAAATAAATAAAACATGGCACGGCATCACCCTTCGTGCATTATCACTCTTCCTCACCCAAATAACAATCACAGTTAAGGGTAAAGAAAGAAACAATAATTCATAATCCGTCCCATCAAGGGCAATCAATAATAATCTTCACAACAAGTCCCAACAAGGGAGAACAATAACAATTCATCTGTAATATATCTCAAAATAATTATTTTCCAACGACTCACGGTCATACTAGACGCCGGTGTATGGATGCTCGTCACCACAGCCCATACACCGCACTCGATCACATAACACATAACACATAATCCTATTCCCTCAAGCTAGGATAGAACAAACACTTACCTCGAATGCTTATGAACAATCCAATCCGTGGAAATGTCTTTTCTTTCAATTTGACTCCAATCCAACCGTATCTATACACAATTGATTTAATATCATCAATTCTACTCAACAAACCAATTCTTAATACCAAATACCACTTTTACAACATTCTCTGCCATGAATAGTAAATTTCAACCCCGGGCCCACATGGTCGGAATTCGGGGTTAGGACCAAAATCCGTTACCCATCCCCCCACGAGTTCATGTATATAATTTGTTTCAAAATCGGACCTCAATTCGAGGTCCAATTCCCCAATTTATGAAAAACCCTATTTTCTAACAAAAACAAGAATTTTACCATGAAAACATTTGATTTCTAATGAAAAACATGTTTAATGATGTTAGGAATTGAAAGAATTAAGTAAAAAGTGACTTACAATCGATTTGATGAAGAAGAAATCCTTGAAGAATCGCAAATGGGTGTTTTGGTTTTGTAAAAATGTGAAGAAATGATTGAAATCCGTGTTTTTCAGGTCTCTGTGTTCGCATTTGCGAACATGGGTTCGCAATTGCGAACCCCGACCAATTTCTGGAGTTTGAAAAATAAGCTAAGGGTGGGAAGTTCGCATTTGCGAACATTTCTTCGCATTTGCGAAACCAAGGCAAAACTGGGAAGTTCGCATTTGCGAACTATTGTTCGCAATTGCGAACACAGGCTAAATATGGGGAGGTTCGCATTTGCGAACTATTGTTCGCATTTGCGAACCCAGGCGGAATAGTGGCCAGTTCGCATTTGCGAACTATAGCTCGCATTTGCGAACACAGGCACAGAAGGGTCAAGTTCGCATTTGCGAACTATTGTTCGCATTTGCGAACACGGACACAATAGGGGGGGAGTTCGCATTTGCGAACTATTGTTCGCATTTGCGAACTCTGCAGAATAGTGGGGAGTTCGCATTTGCGAACTATTGTTCGCATTTGCGAACTCTGCAGACCAGTTGCAGACAGGAACTTCTAACATGAAAAATTGATCTCGTGGCCTATCCAAAGTTCACCCGAGCCCTCGGGGCTCCAAACCAAATATGCACATAACCTCAAAAACACATTATGAACTTGTTCGTGCGATCACATCGCCAATATCACCTCGTTTTCATCAAATCAAGCCTCAAATGCATGATTTTCATACCTTTAGTTTTCAAAACTTTCAAACTTGGGACTCAAGGTCCAAAACATCTCAAACGACATCCAAATGTCACCAAACTTTACAGAAATCACATATATAATATTTAAGACTTGTACCGGGCGTCGGAACCAAAATACGAGCCCGATACCTAGGTCAATTAATTTATTTCCTTTAATAATTGCATCAAAAACAATTTCACATAAAAATTCATAACTCGGGCTCTAGGCCTCAGAATTCGACTCCGGACGCATGTCCAAGTCCCATATTTTCCTACGGACCTCTCGGGACCATCAAATCTCGGGTCCGGATCCTTTTACCAAAAATGTTGACCGAAGTCAACCATATCAATATTAATATCATTTTTATCCAAATTTCTCATAGAATTCATATTTTCTATCACAAAATCTTTCCGGCTACATGCTCGGATCGTGCACGTAAATCGAGGCAACATAGAATGAGGTTTTCAAGGCCTCGGAAGCTCGAAATTATTAATAAAATAAGTGATGACCCTTTGGGTCGTCACATGAACGACTTCCCATATATTTCTATCAGAAAAAATGGATGAAAAAGAGCAGTAAACTTACCTTATTTGTTGAGTAACTCAACTCCTATTATGGTTCTTCAAACTCTAGGTTTTTCCTCCAACTAGAACATGAAAATGAGAGAAATTCAATTTGGGTTTGTGTGCACTTTTTTGGAGAATTTTTTCTGGGCTTTAGGTTTGGTTATATTATCATAGTAATATATGAAGGAAATAGGCCAAATCAGCCTTACAATATTCAAGATTGATAAGAAATATTAGAACATAGGAGAATTACCAAATGAAGCTTTTGTATTAGAGAAAACTTATTGTTTTGCTTGGTGAATTAAAAATGAACAACCTCTTTATATACTAGTATCCTAGGGGATAGTATGCAAAAATTAATTGTTACACAAGTTCTTAATATTTACAAGTAAGTCCTTTCTCTAGATTTTTCTACATAGCTAGAATCTTCTAAGGACTTTCCAAGAAATTTCATAGGGTTCTAAGGTCTTCCATGCGAAATCTCCATATTTCTCTAGAACCTTCCCACTTGTGCTAATATATTTCATATGTAAGCTTTTTGTATGGAAAAAATATATGCCAAGTGGCACCTAAGTGTCATGGTGATGTGGTGGTCCATGCCATTCTTAGATTTAAACTACGAGCACGTGAAACACTTGACAACTTGCTCACTATCTTACTATGCCAAGTCATCCTTACTACACTAAAGATCAATAAGAGATTATTAGAACACATGCGAATTGCTAGAGAAAGTTTTTTCGTATTAGAGAGAACTTGATTGTTTTGCTTTATGAGTTACAAATGAATATCCCACTTTATATACTAGTCTCCTAAAGTCTAGTGAGTAAATAATAATTATTACACAAGGCCCTTATTATTTACAAGCAACTCCCTTGTCTAGTATATTCTACATAGCTAGAATCTTGTAAGGACTTTCCTAACAATTCCATAGGGCCCTAAAGTCTTCCATGAGAAATATCTGTATTTCTCTAGAACCTTCCTACATGTGCAAGCCTATTTCATATGTAAGATTCCCATATGTCAAAAATATAATCCAAGTAGCACCTATGTGGCGGGCCATGACACTTCGGCCACCTAATTTTATGTCTCCCTCGGCACAAATCATTGACACGAACATGCGCACCTCGAGTGTCGTATATCTTGGTCTATTAGCTATGATGCCCTATGGAGCAGTTCACCTTCTAATGTCACAAGGTACTTGTCACCTTTCTTCATGCATTGTTTGTATATACTTTGGCCTCGATCCTCCGCCCATTGGATGCCTCTTCTAGCTCTTTTCCTGAATCTCCTCATGACTCAGTCAAGTCTAGCAGCTTCTCAAGCATTGGGTCTATAATTTCACTCCCTAATAGGCTGCCCTCTGTGGTCCCAGCATTGCAAGCTAACTTATCCCCTCTGTTTGGTGCATCGCCTCAGTCCGATATTGTGCCATCACTTTGTAATTTGCCATCCCCTTCAACTATGTCCATCCATCTTTTCTTGCTACCACCATGCTCCATTTGCATGGTGCCAAGATAGGCTTTGGAATATCCTACTTTTAGCTTGTATTCCCAGCGTTTACCCCCAATGTAGGTGGTTCCTCCTATGTCACCCTTGTGTGTTTGAGAAAAATTTCCGATTTTTGTAACAAGCTTCCCCAAGTTTGGGCATTCACTTGATCGATGTGATCATTTACAGAAGTAACACCCTCTCTTATGCACATACTCGTTATCGTTTTTCAGCCCCTTGCCATTTCTCTTGGACCCTTGTCCATTATGGGATGGCCCCATGCCATTGCCCTTGTATAACTCTACTATGCCTTTCCCTTGTCTTTGTCATGTTCTCCCTTCCCCCACCCGTATTAGAGTTGCCTAATTTAGACTTGGAAGGCTCAATCTTAAAGTCAACGAGTGAGTCGCCACAACTATGGCCTCGTTCAATTGGGTGCTTGATGTATTCTTAACTCGTGTTTTGCCCAATTTTGCAACTCATCCATAAAGTAGAAGAAGGAATCTACCTCGGACAACAATGAGATTTGCAGAAATAAGGGAGTGAACTCGCGCACATACTCTCAATTTTTGGCCATCTGTCAGAGCTCCCTTAGCTATGGCCTAGTCTCGTACACCACATTCATAGAATATAATTTCTATTCAACTCCTTCTTGAACTGCTCTAATGTCTCAATCTTGCATAACCCTTTTTCCATGTTGGCACACTTCCGACACCACCCCCGTGTGGAAACCACAGTCAAGTACATTGATGTGGTGCATAGCTTAACAACTTCGTCATCCTCCTTGACTACCTCAAAGTACTTGTCCATCCCCCAAAGTAAGTCGTCCACCTCAAGTGCGTCTTGTGCACCGCCATATGCCTTTTTCTTAGGGACCTTCACATTTGTCCCTTTTGTAAGTACCATGCCCTTGTAATCCAGAACATGGGTCCCTATACAGCTTCCTTCAAGCAATCTCTTGTATTCTTTCTAACATTCTTTTAAATCATAACTTTGCTTTGATACCACATTGTCACGTCCTTAGACTTAAACTAAGTTCACGTGCGATACTTGACAACTTGCTCACGATCTTGCTATGACAAGTCAGTATTACTACACTAAAGATCACTAAGGGAATATTAGAACACAAGAGAATTGCCAGAGAAATATTTTGTATCAGAGAGAACTTGATTGTTTTGCTTTATAAGTTAGATATACTAGTTTCCTAGGAGCTAGTAAGTAAATAACAATTATTACAAAAGGCTCTTATTATTTACAAGTAAATCCCTTCTCTAGAATGTTCTACATAGGTAGAATCTTCTAAGGAATTTTCTAGAAATTTCCACAGGTTCTAAGGTCTTTCATGAGAAATCTCTGTATTTTTCTAGAGCCTTCCTTCATGTGCTAGTCTATTTCATATGTAAGCTTCCCATAGGTCAAAAATATTGTCACGACCCCAAACCCCGGTCGTGATGGCGCCCAACACATTGCTAGGCAAGCCCGACCATCTTATCCAATTAAACCGGCCAAGTATAATTAATACTGATTAATCGGCGTGATTAGCCTGTTTTCATAACAAATCAAGAAGTGTAGAACTGAAATACAAGAACACAGTCCCAACCAAATCGTGGTGTCACAAGTCTGAGCCTCTACAAATGAGATCTACTACACAATCAAGTCTAACAAGAATGGAGACAACAAAATGATAAAAAGAAAGAGGTCAGGTACTGCGGACGTCGGCAGCTACCTCAAAGTCTCCACAGAATGGGGATAATAAAGCAGTTGCGATAGCTCAACTGCCCTCCTGAACCTGTATATCTGCACAAAAAGTGCAGGGGAGTGGGGTGAGTATATTTCAACTCAGTGAGTAACAATAATAAACAATAACTGAAAATAAGAACTCATGTACTATCACTAAACTGTTCTAAGGCAACCCCCACAGGTTAATCATCACTATAATGAGTACTCCGATCTCCAGTCCACATCTATCTCATCTAGGTCCCACACTGACCACATCCTCGCTCGTACCATTACGGTATACAACCATCTCAATATATGGAGACATATACATCTCTCTATAACATATAAATATTTCAGTATATATATGAATATGAATAAGTATAATGTTGCGGCGCGCATCCCACTCCAATACATATATCGTTGCGGCGCGCAGCCCGCTCCATTTAACGTCGACCGCGCTCACTGGGGTGTATACAGACTTCGGAGGGGCTCCCTGGGCCCAAGCACTATAATACTGCGGCGTGCAGCACGGTGTATACAGACTTCGGAGGGGCTCCCTAGGCCCAAGCACTATTATACTGCGGCGTGCAGCCCGATCCACACATGTATTACTGCGGCGTGCGGTCCGATCCAATATATATATGTATATATATTTATACTGCTGCGGCGCGCAACACGATCCCATAATATACACCAGTGCTCACTGAGAATGTGTAACGACCCGGCCTGTCGTTACGGGAATTACCACCCCATTACCTTGCATTTACATATATTATGTATATTACATGTATATTACTGCGGCGTGCAGTCCGATCCAATATATGTACTGTTGCGGCGTGCAGCCCGATCCAATATAGGTATATATATAAAATACCTCATAATGGGTCCTCGACCCTATTCCAGTCAGTATATACTTGGCCTCTCAGGCCCAATATAATATATCACAGTGGGTCCTTGACCCTGTCTCAGTCAATATAGACTTGGCCTTTCGGGCCCAATATAACATCTCATAGTGGGTCTTTGACCCTATCTCATCTCAATCGGTATAGACTTGGCCTTTCAGGCCCACTCAGCTAGAACTGGGAATTCCACCCTAGATAATCTCTCTCAATGTACACATCTAGTACGGGCTCATATTATGCTATACAACTAGAGCTACGGCTGAGTGTATGTTTCCGACACGATATAAGGGTCACCTAGCTCTATAGGTTCCCTAATGCTCTACAGATCGGCACAAGGCCCCAAACATGGCTATCAGCCCAATTGCACAGTTATAAACTTATTATCAGTCATAACACAGAGTATACTATTAGTCGGGAAGGACTAAGTCCGAACCCCCAATCACAATGTCACCACGCCCGTCATAGAACGCGTGTCTCATCTCAATATAGCACTGTGAAGTGCTAGTACGGGGTTTCAAACCCTCGGTACATTATTTACTACTACCACTCACCTCGAACCGGTAGAAGCTTCATGCCCGCGACGCCTTAGCTCCTCGAACCGGCATCCACGCACGTCAAACTAAGCCAAAATCAGTACAAATATATCAAAATAGGCTAATGGAACATAACCCAATCGAAAGAACTCGAAAAATATCAAAAATCACGAAATTGACAAAACCCGAGCCCCGGGCCCACATCTCGAAAAATTTCGAAATTTATATTTCCGGAATCCTCGTCTCGCCACGAGTCCGTACATACCAAATTCTCAAAAATTGGAGTTCATTTGTCCCCTTAAATCACTATTTCTATCCAAGAGGGTTTTCTACCCTTTTCAACAAAAATTCTCAAATTAAACACTAAAACTTGCAATAGATTCGAGTTATACCACCAAAATTGAGTTAAGAACACTTACCCCGTTGTTCTCTCCAAAATTCCCACGAAAAATCGCCATTTCCGAGCTCCAAATCGTCAAAAATGGCAATATATTTTCGGACCTCAAATATATTCCGTCCGACACTATTCACGGTTACTGGTCACGGTACTGTTCACGGACACTGTTCATGGTCACTGTTCACACTGTTCACGGTACTATTCACGGGCACTGTTCATGGACACTGTTCACAGCAGATTTTTCTGCATTTTCTGCCCATTTTCTAAGTCCGGAATTATTCCGAGACACCTCCGAAACACTCCCGAGCCCTCGGGGCTCCAAAGCAAATATGCACATTGACTCTAAAACATCACACAAACTCGCTCGAGTGATCAAATCGCCGAAATAACATCAAAATCATCAATTTTCATCAAATCAAGGCCTAAGTTTCCAAAAACTTCCAAAAATACACTTTCGATCAAAAACCCGACCAAACGATGTCCGAATGACCTGAAAATTTGCGGACATATCCAAAATCACCTAACGAAGCTACTGCAACTGTCGGAATTCCATTCCGACTCCCGAATCAAAATATCACCCATCGATTGGATTCCGCCAAAATTCCAACTTCGCCAAAATAGGCTAACTTCTTCACCGGACCTCCAAAATACTTCCAATTGCGCTTCTAAGTCTTAAATCATCCCCCGAAACTAACCGAATCATCGGAATTCAGTTCCGAGCCCTCTAACTCATAAGTCAACGTTGGGTTGACTTTTCCAACTTAAGCTTTCCTTAAAGAGATTAATTGTCCCTTTTCCTACCAAAATCGATCCGAATTGACTCAAAGTTTGCACACAAGTCACATTCGCCATTACGGACTTGTACCAACTTTCGGAATCGCATTCTAACCCCGATATCAAAATTTTCACTTCCGGTCGAATTTTCTCATAAACCTTCAAATTCCTATATTTAGCCAAATGACTTCAAAATGACCTCCGGACATCCGAATTCACTTCCGATCGCTTTCCCAACTCCAAAATCACCATACGGATCTATTCCCAGACTCGGAATCCCAAATGGACATCTATAACTCTAAAATGCCTTCCAACCCAAATTTATGAAATTTTTCTAAAATACTAACTTCCACCATATACGCCGAAATGCTCACGGTTTATCAAAAACCAAATCCGGACATACGCCCTAGTTCAAAATCATCATACGAGCATGCTAGAACTTTTAGATCCCAATTCCGAGGTCATTTACTCAAAATTCCAATCCTAGTTCATTTCTTCAACTTTCAGCTTTCAAAATGAGAATTTCCATTTAGATTTGACTCCAAACTTCCCGAATTTTAATTCTGACCATACACACAAGTCAATATACCTGAGATGAAGTTGTTCATGGCCTCAATCTGCTGAATGACACGTCGGGACTCAAAACGACCGGTCGGGTCATTACAAATATATTCCAGGTAGCATCTATGTGGCATGATGATGTGGTAGGCCATGGCATAATACAACAACAACACACCTATAGTATTATTCCACACCGTGGGATCTAGGGAGGGCAGTGTATATACAGACTTTAGCCTACCTTGTGAGGATACAGAGGTTGTTTCCAATAGACCCTTGGATCAATAAAGCATAAGCACTATATTAATAAAAATATAGACAAGAAGGGACAGTACAAAAATCGATATAAAAGCAGAATAAAAACAACAAGATAGTAAGGTGATCAACAATTATAGAAAACAATATAAACCTACTACCAATAGAAAGCGATATTGCGTGCCAATACTACTGTTATGAACACTCTAGACTACATGCTCTACTTCCCTAATCCTTGAATACCATACCTCCCTATAAAGGGTCATGTCCTCGGTCAGCTGAAGTTGTGCAATGTGTTGCCTAATTACCTCTCCCTACCTCTTCTTTGACCAACCTCTACCTCTTTGTAGGCCTTCCAATGTCAACCTCTCACACCTCCTCACCAGGGCGTCTGTGCTCATCCTCCTCACATGACCAAACCTCCTAAGCCGCATTTCCCGCATCTTGTCCTCAATAAGGGGCCACACCCACCTTTTCGCAATAACCTCATTTCTGATCCTATCTATCCTAGTGTTCCTGCACATCTATCTCAACATCTTCATCTCTGCTACTTTATCTTCTGGACATAAACGATCTTGACGAGACAACGCTCATCCCCACACAACATCATTGGTCTAACTACCACTCTATAGAACTTTACAAAATTTTTGGTGGCACGTTCTTGTCTTACAGAACATCGGAGGAGAGTCTCGACTTTATTCATCTCGCCCTAATAGGATGTATGAAATCTTAATAAATCTCCCCATCCCCTCTGAATAATAGACATAAGATACATAAAACGTCCTCTACTAGAGATGACCTGCGAGTCCAGCCTCACATCTATTTCCCCTCCTTGAGTTCACCATTAAACTTACAGTCCAATTATTCTGTCTTAGTCTTGCTCAACTTGAAACCTTTAGATTCCAGGTCTGCCTCCATACCTTTAATTACGATTCACACCGTATTGCATCTCATCAGGAAATACAATATCATCTGCAAATATCATGCACCACGGCACCTCCTCTTGGATATGGCATGTCAGTACGCCTATCACTAGAGAAAATAAAAAAGGGCTGAGTGTCGACCCCTGATGCAACCTCATCATAATTAAAAAATGGTCCGAATCCCCACCCACCATCCTCACTTGGGTATTTACTCCATCATACATGTCCTTACTCAACCTAACGTAGAAAATATGTCATAAAACCTGCCTTAGACTTTATCATATGTCTTTTCTACGTCGATGGGCACCATATGCAAGTCCTTTTTTCTCTCCCTATACTGATCCATCAATCTCCTAATAAGGTGGATGGCTTCTGTAGTCGAACGCCTTGGCATATACCCAAACAGGTTCTTGAAAATAGACACACTCCTCCTCACCCTTAGATGCAGCTTGATACCCTGATAGTTATTGCAATTTTGGATATCACCCTTGTTCTTGTATACAAGAACCATTGTGCTCCACCTCCACTCTTCGGGAATCTTCTTTGTTATAAAAATGACATTAAATATCCTAGTGAGCCACTCCAAGCCTGCCTTGCCCACACTCTTTTAAAACGTCATCGGGATTTCATCTGACCCGGTCGCTTTGCCTATACTCATCTTACGCATATCCCCCTCAACTTCATCAACTATAATCCTCCTACAATACCCAGATTCACAAAAACTCCCGAAGAGTTCCAAATCACCAGTATAATGCTCTTGTCCCCATCATTGTGTAAGAGACTATGGAAGTAGGTTTGCCATCTCTAATGGATAAGCCCCTCATCTAACAATATTGTACATTCTTCGTCCTTGATGCATTTCTCTTGGTCCAAGTCACGCGCCTTTCTTTATCGCGCCTTGGCTAAACTAAATAACCTCTTATCCCAACCTCAGTCCTCGAGTTCCTCATACAAACGACTAAAAGTTACAGTCTTGGCCACCGTAACTGATAGCTTTGCATCTTTCTTAACCAACTTATAATGCTCCCTATTCGCTCTCTTCTCCTCTTTGTCTACAGTTTTCACTAGCTTCAGATACGCTGCTATCTTGATTTTCACTTTTCCTTACACCTCTCCGTTCTTCCAGAAGTCTCCCTTATGACCATCAGAACAACCCTTTGAGACACCTAATACCTCTTTCACGGCTTCCCTAATACACTACGCAGTCATGGTCCACATAGCTCTTGCATCCCCACTACTCCTCCAATCCCCTATAGTCACAAGCTTGACCCCCAATTCCTGCTCTTTAGCTTCCGTCAAGGATTCTTATTTGATCCCATGATGGCGATACATCAACCTCTTCCTTATTTTCCTTGTGATCCCAAGGTCCATGACCAGAAGCCAATGAAGGGTCGAGAGGTTCTCACTCAGGATGACCTTGCAATCCATGCAAAGACCTCTATCGCTTCTTGTAGAGTAAATAATCAATCTGAGTCTCGGATCTTAATTATTATATATAATTTATCATCAAATGTATCTATTTGTAAATTGATTCATTAAACATAAACCATTGGAAAAGATAAACAAAAACAAAAATACAGGGGGCACATAGATAATTATATGACCATAAACATATCTCTCTCTCTCTCTCTCTCTCTCTCTCTCTCTCTCTCTATATATATATATATATATATATATATATATATATATATATATATATATATATATATATATATATATATATAGGGCTGCTTCCCTTGCATTAACTGACCAACGTCGGTCGGTGAATTTAAATAAAATTTCTTTAAATTTTATAAAATATTTTAAATAATAATATAATTATTAAAATTTTAAAAATTGGGTCCACATTACTGTCCAAAGTTGGTCGGTAATGTGAATGTTTTTGTGACTAAGCAAGTCTATCCAGCTCGATCAACCTATTGACCAACTTTGATTGGTATGTTCTTCAATATAAATGTAAAATATTTTCTTTCCAAGTTTGCACCCAAGCTGGATGATTTTTGATAACTTTTTTTTACCGACAACGCTTGTCGGAAAAATTTGGTTGGTATTTTCCGTATTTCTAGTAGTTTATTAATCTTCCTTTTCTTGAGAATCTTCGCCAACTCTACAGAATTTTCAGTAATAGTTCCTATGTTACAAGGCCCCACTCTCACCCTAGTAGCTTTCTTAACCCTCTTATTGCCCTTACCCCCTTACCTCTTCTTGCGTTGACACCCCCTTAACGGGTGGGCTATAACGTAACACCCTTAACTGTATCATTGTATCTAAGCATCCAAAAACACATACAAAAGGGAAGTAAACAAATACCCCAAATCTCTAAAGACAACAACAACAACAACAACAACAACAACAACAACAACAACAACCCAGTATAATCCCACTTAGTGGGGTCTGGGGAGGGTAGTATGTACGCAGACCTTACCCCTACCCTGGGGTAGAGAGGTTGTTTCCAAATAGACCCCCGGCATCCTTCCCTCCAAGAACTTCCCACCTTGCTCTTGGGGAGACTCGAACTCACAACCTCTCGGTTGGAAGTGGGGGTTGCTTACCATCAGAGCAACCCCTCTTGTCTTAAAGGATCTATAACACTATGGACTAAAATTGTAGCTATTGTTCCATTGGAGGAAGGTGATGACTTGAAACGAGAATCACCTATTAAAAGTAATGTGAAAATAACACTAGAAGACATTTATGAGGAGGTAGAATATTGGAAAACTGGAGTTGTATGCTATGTGTTAGGATCTAATGCGCCATAAATTGTCATGGAAGGGTATTTTAATAGAATTTGAGGAAAGTTGGATATTGATATAGTTGCACAAGTTTAAAGAGGTGTGTTCCTGGTCAGGTTCCACACAACTGAAAGTAGCACTAAAATAGTAGAAGGAGGAGTCTAGATGTTTGATAAAAAGCCAGTAATAGTCAAACCATGGCAGCCATATATAGAAATGAAGAAGGAGATAACAGACAATATACAAGTGTGGATTAGACTACCAGGACTAAATGTGAAGTACTAGGGAAAACAGGCGTTAGCAAGAATAGCAAGGCTGGTAGGGAATACTTTGAAAACAGACAAAGTCACTACTATGAAGAGAATGACATATGCTAGAGTGTTGGTGGAAGTACTAATCAATAAGGTATTCCCAGACACTGTAATATTTGAAAATGAACATGGACACATTGTGGAATAAGAGGTGGATTTTGAATGGAAGCCAATATTATGCAAACATTATGGGCATGGGTTGAAGGAATACAGGAAGTATATAAAGGAAGAGATAAATAGTAAAGCACAAGAAATGAAGGAAGTAGTACCTCAGGGGTAAGAGAAGACTAGCAAAGGTGAACAAACAGAAAATAGTAAAGAAGTAGTCAAAGAAGAATGCATAGAAGAGAAGTTCCAACAAAGGGCAAGGAAACAAGTGATGGTGAGACAAAGACAGGATAACTTCTACTATGGGAGAGGTAATGCAAGGAGATGGATAGTGATCAGAGAACAACAAATTAATACTGGAAATTCATTTGCAGCTTTAGGGGAACAGAACAATAAAAATGATGAATAGCTAAGACTTACTGCCTTGGAGGAGGTGAAACTGAGGGGGCCCTGGACATGGGAAGGGTGGGAGAAACCCCAACCCTAATGGATAGCATTGGATTTTGTAATGTAGAGGTCTAAACAAGTCAGATAAACAGAAAAATATGAACTTATGTATCCATAACTTGAGAGTTGGCTTGTTTGGGTTTCTGAAAAAAAAAAAAGATAAAAAGAGCTAAGCCGGAGAAAGCTTTTTTTTTTTTATCTTTGTCATAGCTGATCATTTATAACAAATCTAGACAAACATCCAGGAGGTAGGATATGGATATTATGGAAACCTCAATTATATGAGGTTGATAAAAGGAAGTTACTGACCAAATGATTCATAGCACAATAAAGCACAGGGGAATGGACCGAGTCTTAATGTTACTCTTGTATATGGCTTTAATGAACAGACAACTAGGAGGAATCTATGGGATGACATCAATCAGATAGATGTCAAAATGGATAGACCATGGGCTGTGATGGGAGACTTTCTTAATATGGATGAAATAATTGGAAGCAAAGTAACTATGGCCAAAATAAGAGATTTTAGACAATGTATTGAAGTGTGTGGCCTGAAGGAGCTTAGATCCTCATGAGATTTCTTCACATGGAATAACAAATAAGGAGGAGACAATCGAGTGTACAGCAAGATTGATCGAGTGCTAGTTAATACTGAATCGATGACGAACTTACCTGCATCAGAGGTGCACTTCATGAATGACGTCATCTATGATCACTACCTAGCAATCATAAACTAGAAAGGAGGGAATACATGGGGAAAAAGGTTGTTTAGATACTTCAACATGTGGAGTGTGATACTAGAATTTCAAAGAAGAGTACAAGAAGTATAGGAGAAGAAGATACAAGGCACATATATTTACAAATTGGTAGGAAAGCTGAACAGAACCAAAAGTGTACTGGAAAGATTGAACAAGGAAAGATTTTTAGATGCAGAAAAAAGGCTAAAAAAACAACGGTAAACTTGATAGATTGCCAAGAAAAGATCCAAAAGGATCCTAGAAATGCTGAGTTAATTGAAGAGAAAATCAAATTGATGAAAGAAAGTATCAAATGGTAGGCTGCTAAAGAGTAATTTCTGGGATAAAAAAGTAAGATACAATGGGTGAGGCAGGGGGGATCAAAACACACAATACTTCCATTGTGTAATAAAAACCTGAAGGAATACTAACATGATTTTCTCTATAAAAAAGATGCTGCAGGGAAGGATTCAACATATGTTGAAGGGATACCATATACATTTATAAAATTTTACAAGAAGTTGTTGGGGGAAAGCAAAGGAGACAGGAAACATGTATGCAACAATCTAGTAAGGAAAGGGCCAGTGGTTCAACAGGAGAAAAGAGAACAACTAAAATCTCCAGTTATAGAAAATGAAATCAAGGCAGCTTTGTGGTCAATTGAAGGAGACAAATCCCAAGGACTTGATGGCTATAGATCTCAATTCTTTAAGGATTGTCGGCTAGTGGTCAAGCAAGATATCATTGGAAGTGTAATAGAGTTCTTTGACACTACAAAAATGCTCAGGATTATAAATAGAACTACTCTAACTCTTATTCCAAAGAACAACCATGCAGCTGAAGTAGGGTACTATAGACCTATTGCATGTTGTAGTACTGTGTATAATATAGTATCAAAGGTGACGTGTAATAGGCTAAACGGTGTACTGCCTTCAATAATAGCAGAGACCAAAGTGCATTTGTGGAAGGTATAAGTATAATTCAAAATATCCCGATATGTCAAGACTTAGTGAAACTGTATAACAAGAAGAAATCAACAAGCAGTTGTTTGACTAAAATTGATCTAAAAAGAGCATATGACTCTGTGGAGTGGGGATTTGTGAAAAATGTTATATACATTGAACTTTCATTCATCAAATAGAGTATGGTATGCATCTCAACAACCCATAACTCGACTACATTAAATGGGGGACTATATGGATGTATTGAGGATAGAAGGGGATTATGACAGGGAGATCCTATATCACCTCTTATTTTTGTGATATGTATAGAATACTTCACAAGAATTATGCAATGGGTCGTTAACATAAGATGGATTTGCATTTCATACAAAGAGCAAAAGTTTGAAGTTAAATTATCTATGCTTCGTAGATGATATTTTGATGTTCTATAAAGGTGATTATCAAAGTATAATGCTTATGGTGAGAGGTTTGCAAACTTACTCTAATATAACTGGGCTAAGTACTAATGCTAGAAAGTCTAATGTATATAGTGAAATCATGGATAGACAATGTTTAGAAGGTATATGTGAAATAATGGGGTACCAGTAGGGACATTGCCATTCATATACTTAAGGGTTCCAATAGCTTCAAGGAAACTGAAAGCAGAGATTGTGAAGTGCTAGTTGACAAACTCAGTACAAGAGTCCATTCATGGGGATCGAAAAATATGTCATATTCAAGAAGGGTCCAACTGATCAACTCTGTGCTAATAAATATACATTCATACTCGGCAGCAATATTCATCCTACCAAAGAAGGTAATTAAATACATTACGGCGATATGTAAGAACTACTTATGAGACGGGAAAGACACGTGTTATAAGGTGCCACTGGTTGCTTGGGACCTTGTTTGTAGACCAAAAAGAGGAAGATTGGGAATTAGGGAGTGTATAATATGGAATGAAGCTGCTGTAGCTAAGTATGTATGGCACATCGAAAACAAAAAATATACTATGTGGGTTAAATGGATTAACCATATCTATCTGAAATGAGACAACTTGAAGCAATATAATCCCTCACAAGACAGTTGTTGATACTGGAGGAGAATTTGTTCAATACGTGATACATTGCAGCATGTTATATAGAAAATGGATGGCAAACAAAGATAGAAAAATACACAATTAAGACTAGCTACCACTGGAGAAGAGAAAGGCTAGAACAATGGTCTTAGAGTAGAAAGGTGTGGAAAAAAATGAATACTCTTAAACATAGCTTCATCTACTGGCTTGCAATGCAAGGAAACTACTGAAAAAAGACAGAACATTGAGAATGAAAATTATTGAGGACAGTGACTGTATGCTATGTGAAGGAAAAATAGAATTAATCGGCCACATATTCCTTGAATGCGCATTCTATAAGATGTGCTTAGCTGAAGCGCTCAAATGGCTTGGGATGAACATTAAGAACACAGAGGTAATAGAGATATGGTGAAGGATGACAAGAATAGCAAAAGGGAAAATAGGAAGATTATTCACACAGCCAATGTTGGCAGCAGTCATTTATCACATATGGAAAGTCAGAATAAAGCAGTTTGGATTAAAAAAGTGCCAAGACCACAAGTTGTACTGGAGCAAATACAATATGCATTCAAATATAGATGTTTGAAAACTGTACAGTAGAAGAAGATCAAGAAAGAGATAAGCTGGATCGAAAAACTATATAGATAGATAGATAGATATTAAATGTATATGAATATATAGATAGATTGGACTATAGCTGAGGTATAGAAATGGCAGAAAGGATAAAGGAAAGAATGATGTGAAATCTATATGTTTGGTAGATGATTGAATAAAGATTTATTTTCCACCCAAAAAAATTCAATTTAGGGGTACCGTTTAAAATGTAATTAGTTTTTCAAAACTATTTAAAATTCAACCACTTTATACTGCCCGTAATTAGTTTTGCAAAACTAATTATACTTCGTGCATGTCTAAAGTTTCCACTATTACAACTTCTGACACATAACTATAAAGTTTGTCGTAGTACTACTACTACTAAAGCAATTTCCGCAAAAAAACTGTGTAAGTGAAAGTTTTTTAGACTAGCCCGATTAAGATGGCGAGGAAACTGACCCCTACCTAATATATAATCTCGTTTAGTGATTAAATGATGTAATATTGTTCTTCATGCTATAATATAATTTGTAATTTATTTCTTTAAAATGGTGATGACTAGCATATTCTGCCGAAGTTTTAATTTAACGTAAAAAATGGTAATGAAATTTGCAAGAAGCAACTAGGCTTGTTGTAATATCCAGAAGACTAATTTCAAAGCAAACAAAAGCCAAAATTAAAGGTTATATGTTTTTTTTTTCAAAGGATAACTGTTGGGACCAAACATACACGCAAGTATACGTGGTCGTCAAGTAATAAAGTGACTCGAAAGTTGGATGTCGAACCCACGGGGACTTAGATTCATCGTTAACTATGTAAACTAAAATCAATTAACTATCCAAGATATTTCAGAGTGATGTTCTTCTATTAGTCTACTATTGCGGAAATTAAACAAATAACAACTAAATCAACAAGAATGCAAATGGGTATGATGAGACTTTAATTCAGAGGAGATGACGACTCCGGGGTGCTGGTTGTTTTATCAATCATGTTAAGTTCAATAATTACACTCGTTAATCCAGATTATCTATGATTTCTAATTAACCAGATCTTTTAAATAAATATGTTCCGACAATATTACTCGCCTGCGTACAATATATCAACCATATATTCCTATGGTATTGAGTTTATCATGAACAAATATAATACATTATTTATTTAAGCAAGATTGTTAGGCATATTCCTATCCTAACCGTGAAATCTTTCCCTGAGCCACGGGTTCTGAAACAAGCTCTCTCTAATTCTACTCTAATATAAACACGGCTTTCACAAGCATAGCATAGATAGTAAATAGAACTCAACTGCTGGCCAGACAATTAAGCAATTATGCACATCATTGGAGAAACAACCACAAGATGATAATTCGAATTAACGAAGATGTAGTTAATAAACGTTAATAATCATGTCAACCACAACCCTAGAACGTGAAGTTTAGCTTCATATAAACATGGTAGCAAAATAACAAATCTCCAAGACAAAGTAAAGATTACTAAGTTTTGTGGAAGAAATATGGAATCTGACGAATTCCTGCCTCCATGGTGGCTCTGTGCTATCCCTCCGTCTAATCTTAGGTCTCCCTAGGTCTACTATCTGTCCAAAAGTTCTCAAAATAGCATTTTATATGTATTTATACCGGGCCCAGATGAAACACCCATTCCTGCGCGAAATAGGACTCTAGCTCTGTAAAATTTGTATCGGAGCGCCGTATGGGGCGACGCACCATGGAGTGTGCTTGTCGGGAAGTTCAGAGAGCTGATTCTGACATGTTGCAGTAAATTTCCAAGGCACGACGCGCAACGCACCACACCATGCGCTGCGTTGGTGGGAATTCGGAAAACTCTAAAACATGAAAGTTATAGCCTTTCAAATAGCATTCCAACGATATATTGTGGAGCCTAACACAGTTATGAGAAAACGTTTATGTGCATTTTACTAGAGAATGTGCCATATGCCTGCTCGATTCTCCGTTTCGTTCTTAACTATCATCTGTCAATCCCCGAACATAATTTTGACTTGATTCCTTGGTCCTTTACTCAGACTTCAAAGCTCTAAATCACTTGAATTTATTCCATAATATCTACATAGCTCTGAATCACTCCTATATGGAATAAAATACACAGTTAGTGAAGAGCACTAGCGATTAAAGCTCAAACTCAACTAACGTGCATTAAATTAGAGTGTAATAAGTGACTAAAATATACAATTATAGCCTATCATCGACACCCCGTACTTAAACCATCGCTCGCCCTCGAGAAATCAAACTACACTTTATATAGACACGACCTTTTGAAACAACTCCTAACTCATCACACCAAGAATATTTTAAACAAACAAAGCACAAGAGTGTAATATCTTTACCTCAAGATTTGACTCATAAGTACCACACATTATTCGCAACACACCCACTTACTCTAACGTAGAGCTCACTGAAATTACCTTTCCCTCATGAATCAAATGCCCTCACACAATAAAAGAGAGTAGTTTCACACAATAAAATTTAAGAACACTTAGTAATCAAGATAGAAAGAATTCACCCACTCTCAGAAATAACATTCATATGCTACAAAAGACGCACCATAGGCTTTCCCGTAGTGTACAGTCTAGGATCAAGTAGGACTTTATTTTGGTTATAATGTAGGCTGTGAGACGAGTACGATACATTTAAATATAAGAGTGACTACACCTCTTTAATCACTTTAATACATACATTTTAACATTTAAAATCCCACACTTCTATCAAACCATAACTCCACCTTCACATCAATATATGTTAACTCCACACATCTTTAATCACAATTACATCAAGAGTCACCACTATCAAAGAATATTTTTCACAGCAACATAACTATATTTTTTTTTCTTCCTTTTCTTTTTTCTTTTTAAGTGACTCTTACTTTTTTCAAAACACTGTATATTTCTCCTTATTTCATTAGTTCCCTTCAAAAGCCAAACAAACCAATCCACACTTTAACTTTTACAAAGTTCATAGCAATTCAAGTAATCATGAGAGGTGAAAAGATTCAAATACATGGTTAATTCAAAAAAATGGGTAAGGTTTATAATGTGGTTGCCAAAGAAACAGGATTACAGGCTCAAGGGGGTTAACTATGATACATAACAATTAAGCGGATAAAATATATATATTCCTCAACAAAGAACAACCTATATCACTTCCAAGGATGAACAAAACTACTATTTTGCTTTGTAAACACACGGGGCAAGTTTTAGACATCAAATGCAATGTACAGAATAATACAAAACCTTACACACACATGGCCTATAACTCACTGTATGCAACAAAATCGGAGGGTCCAATTTCTCGTCATCAGGGCACCCCAGAACATTATCTCGACGTCTTGATGCTACAAGGCCATGGTCGAGTTTCCTCCCTTGAAATTTAGCAACGCCCTACCTTAGGACAATGTTGATCACAACTATGGTAGAAATATGGAGTTCTCAAGGCACATGGCTAAGATTGACAGAGCTTAGCAGGATACCCTAACCCTGAGGAGTTTTTAGGAGGCTTTTCGTCTTCAACTGAAATATCAAGAAGGGGAGTATAAGATTATGGTTTGGTAGGTTTGAAAGTGGGATCGGGTGGATAATAGTGGTTTTCCTGAGTTTGGAATAATGGTTCGCTCGAAGATCTGTGTAACGCAGCGGGTGGAGGAGCCACGAACACAGGAGCAACTGGTGGTGGAGGGCGTGGAATTTGCTTTGGTGGTGGAGGTGATGGTATTTGGGAAGTAGTTGCATAATATTTCTGGTAAGTAGGGTAAGCCAGAGAATAATTCACTGTGGGAGGATCTTGTGATTGAGTGAGTGGCGGGATATAGGTAGGATTGGCAAGATAAGTTGGCAGGGTATGTCCTTTTGCCCAAGTCTGGTACATTTCGGTCATCTGTAATTTCAACTTGTACATTTCCTCTTTCACGGCGCTAACATTTACCACATCTTCTTCCTTTGACGGGTCGACAACAGTTATTTCTATCTCTTGGTTGACCATTTTGGACATGTCCTTAGAGCGGGTGTTATATGGGTGAGTTGCCAGAATGTCAGTCAAGCTAAACCACCTGTCTGTACTCATCATCAACAACAATGTTATTAGTGGTTAGGATATTAACAAACAAATAACTGCACATTTGGAGCATGGATGCACCTAGACAATTATCGGTTTCTAATATGTATTTGTTTGGCCGCGTGCGTTATCCCGGCTTTATTTATTCTCAACTAAGACTTCTTTCTTTTATTGTTTCCTTTTTTCTTTCCTTTGCCATGGCTTTTTTTTATTGCGGGTTTTTCCTCTCTTTTTTTTTCTCTTTCTATCCCGATTTCTTTTCATTTTCTGCTCTTTTCTTTTGGCTTTTTATTCTCACTGCACTTTCATATTTTTGTATGGCTATGGTCGAATCCTAAGGAAATTGCCTATATATCGCGATCAGGTCAAGTGGAGTTTTTTGCCAATTGGTATAAAGTTAGATGCAAGAAAACAAAAACACAATTTTTTGGGGAATTTTTCAAATTTTCATTAATGACAACTGATTACATCACTATCAGACTTTCATTTTCAAAGTCAGAAAAAGATACAGACTCAAAACAGAATACAAACTGGACTAATTTGTTTTTTAGGAGTACATCAAAGCTTCAAACACTGGGACCCACGTGGCATCATTCGGCATCGCTGCGGACCTGCTCGCAAGACCCATTTGTAATTGCTCCAAATCACTCATAACTTGTGGAACAAATATCATCAATGCTGCTAAGAAAATGGTATAACCCATTTTTTTACCATCCTGGCACCTCTTGACAATATAACGTGCAATGCTTCGGATCCTTTCCCTGATTTGGCCCTTTTCTTGGAGAAGTCGGCTTATATGTCGGGTACGGGATTCAAGCACCTGAGAATCCTGAAGGTGAATATCGTGTAACAATTTTATTTCCCTTTGCATCTCAGCAATCATCTCGTAACAACGATCCCTTTCAGCTTGAAAGTCTTTGTCTAACCGGGCCACCTTTTCTTCCCGAGCATTCGCTTTTCTTCTCATGTTGGCAATGGTTCCATAATCTCTTTTCAGCTGTTGTACATACTGGGCTCTTTTTTCAATTTTCTTGGCCTAGTGTGCTCGAAGTCTCGCCATGTTCCTTTCAGATTTTTCTAACTCTTCTTAGCAATCCGAGACTTGCTTTTTCAATCACTTTATCAATCTTTCATCAGACACGCTTCTTTCTCGATTTCTAGCATCGATTTTCATTTGTTGAATCTGTTCCTTAAGTGCTTTATTTTCCTGGGCCAATTTCTTTTTCTCTCCTTCATCAACTGCAATTTGTACACTTTTATCAAATTGAAGGTCTCGTACCTGCTGCCCCAACGCCTCAATTTTGGCTCGGTATTCTTTCTCTTTTTTCAACCAATCCCATTGGACTTGGGCTCCATCAGTAAACTGATGTACACGGGGCCTCTTAGCGGGTCTCCCGGGAATCTGAAACTTTTTGTCAAACCATGTCAAATATTTAGGGTCCACTTCACCCCTTGCCCGATCTTGTATCATGGTGTCAGGTTGCAAAAACCGACTCTCATTCCATATCTTTCTGGTTCTTGCTTTCGGGAAAGCAACTTTAGGACCCAACTCAATAATATGTTCACTCAAGTCCTCATTGTTATGCACTATTTGGAACCTCCCGAATTGTCGTAGGACCCAGTAAGGAGTGTAAGGTTGTATGCTTCGGATACCCATTAGAAGAATATAGGGGACTTTTGCTGATGTGTAGACAACCTCAGTAGCGGGAAGCCACCCATAAGCCCACTCAAGTTTATCCGCATTCAACGATCTCAAACATGATGACCAAGAATCAATACCTTCGAAAAAATCAATGCCTGTGACCCGTGTTTCAAATTCACTAATGCAACTAAGCTCGGTTAACCCAAAATTCATATACCATGTTCGATGACTTAGATGCTCCTGAATCCATATTTACAGTAAGAGATTACACCCTTGAAAGAATTTTTCGCCCTCCCGACACTTGGTTAGAGCCCGATATATCTCTGCTACGATCAAGAAAACAACTATGCTAGTAGATTTATTCAAAGCCACGTCCAACATCCCTACTAACCCGAGGTCTATGTGACCGTCTTTCCTTGGGCAAATCACAATTCCTATAAAAGCCACCATGAATGCTAACCCTCGCCGGCCTCCCGTTTGTCTTTGTTTCCAGCGTGTGTCAGGCCGGTGTTAGGTTCTTTAAAGCCTCTTTCAATTCCTAACATCAATAAACATATTTTCCATGAGAAATCAAAGGTTTTTATGGTTGAAATTGTTGTTTTTGGGTAGAACCTAGGTTTTTCCTAAATTGGGGAGTTGGGCCTCGACTTGAGGTCCAATTTCGAAATAAATCATATAATTGAACTTGTGAGGGAATGGGTAACCGGATTTTGATCCAAATCCCGAGTTTCGACCACGTGGGCCCGGAGGTGTTTTGGGAAATTTTGCGTAAAACTTTGAGAAAACCATTTTTATGCATCCAAACCAATTTATATAGTGTTTATTAAAGTAATTAAACCAATTGTGATTAGATTCGAGCGAGTTGAAGGTTGACTTACAAGGAAAAATGATAGTTGAAAGTTAATTGGACTTCAAGGCTTGAGGTAAGTGTTTGATCTATCCTAGCTTGAGGGAATAGGATTGAGTGTAACAATTTGCTAATTGCTATGTGATCGAGTGCGGTGTATAGACATGGTAACGATCATCTATACACCGGAGTCTAGCATGACCGTGAGTCGTTTGTTGATACATATTGTGAGCTACCGTGGAATTTTCCTAAGTCATATTCTTGAGCCCTTGCCGGGTTGTCAAGGTTGATTATTATTTCCCTTGCCGGGACTTTATTGTGTTGTTGTTGTTCCCTTGCCGGGATATTGTAATAATTATTGTTTCCCGAAGAGTGATAATGCACGAAGGGTGATGCCGTGCCATTTTTGAAATATATTCGCACGAAGGATCATTTCGTGCCTTGTTTTATTATTTATGCACGAATGAACATTCTGTGCCGTTGTTGCTTAAATCATGCACTAAGGATCATGCCGTGCCATGAATGTGAGGATGAGAGTAAAAGCACGAAGGGTGATGCCGTGCACTTTTATTTGCTTATTTGGTGAGGATGAGAGTAAAAGCACGAAGGGTGATGCCGTGCACTTTTATTTGCTTATTTGATGAGGATGAGAGTAAAAGCACGAAGGGTGATACCGTGCACTTTTATTTGCTTATTTAGTAAGGATGAGAGTAAAAGCACAAAGGGTGATGTCGTGCAACCATTCAATTACTTGTTTTGGGATAACTATTTTTACTAAACTCTGTTTTTATCTTACTGATTAATTATGTGTTTCCGATTGTGCTCCCCCAGCATGTTCCCTCCTTTGTTATTTGTGGTGCTTAATATCTCTGTTATTCTGTGGTACATACATATATAAAGAACTGCACAGGTTTATGTGAGTGTCTAGTCCTAGGATTGTCACTACTTCGTCGGGATAGGCCAGGCACTTACCAGCACATGGGGTTGGATTATGCTGATACTACATTTCTGTGCATTTTTGCACATGTCCAAGTTTTGAGCAGGAGTAGCAGCAGTAGTATGCTAGCGGGATTATCGTACTTCCGACATTGAGGTAGCTTGCAGGTGTCCGCAGGCCCGACGTCTCCTCTATTTGCTTTTATTATTGTTGTGGTCTCATTGTTTCAAGATAGACTGTTATTATTTATTTCTTTCATACCATTATGTGTAGTTATTCCTTAGTAGTTCGTGAGATTGTGACTCCACATCTTGGGTAGAGGATTTATTGTCGAGTATTTCACACTATTATTCGGTTTTATTTAAAAGACTTCCGCATTAAAGTTATTGGTATTATTCTTGCTATTAAATATGTGAATAGGATGGTTGTATATATATAAAGGTGGTGAGTAAATTGGCTAGCCTAGCTACCACGAGTAGGTGCCATCACAATCCCGATGGTGGGGGAATCCGGGTCGTGACAGAGGACCAATACGCCCTAACTCTAGAATTGTACCACTATTTACAAACTCATATGTACACACATTAAAGTCTTCAAATATAATATTATCTACTTCCTCACACGACTCTAGAGTGCTTTCCTCAACATGAACATCATTAATAAAAGTATGTTCCAATGATTGACTCTTCAAATTTAGCTCCTCGATTTGGCGTATAGGCTCCTTTTCAGTTTCACACAAGCCATAAATATTTTGTTGGGTGTTAGACGCATCAACCTTTGCAATCAATTGAGCTTCCAAGTCATGAATAGCAGTGCAAAAATTTTCGATCTCTTATCCCACTTCAGCTCCTCCTTCTATTAGGTCTTGTATACCCATCTGTAATTTTCTCACATTGAGCCTCATATATTTCCAATCTTTCAGCTTGTTCCACAAGCCAAGTTTGACTTAAAATCTACTATTTTTCAAAATTATCATTTTGCTGGCACTCGCTCTCTTCATTCAATACTTCCATATTGGCCTTCATTCTTGTGATTGTTGCCCTCATTCTTTTCATATATTTTTTGAGTTCATCATGTTGCTCTGCTACTTGTCTTAGAATATCCCTAATACATGCATCACATTTCATATCTTGTACTTTAGTGACCCTATCAAACTCACAAACACTATTAGAAAGATCATGATAAGGGCTCAGAGAATGATGAAATGAATTAGGACAACCATCCCAATGGCCATCTTGACCACCACACATATTATAAATATTCCACTCATTGGATTGAGATTGGGCGCACAACTCGCTTCCGAGAATATTTTGATAATTTTTCCACCAGTGGGGTCCTCCATAATGTAGATAAGGATCATCAAAGTAAGATAAAATAATTTTTATTCAAGATGTCATTTAAAAATAAGAAAAGAAAATACTAACTAAATAACAAAAATTAAAAACTTGAAAAAAATCAACTAAAAGCTAACTTAGAAAAACAATCAATAACTAAGTCCCAGACAAATACACCAAAAAATTATTGCGACCAAACACACATGCAAATATACATGGTCATCAAGTAATAAAGTGACTCGAAAGTCGGAATCGAACCCACAAAGACTTAGATTGATCGTTAATTTGTAAACTAAAATCAATTAAATGTCCAAGATATTTAAGAGTGATGTTCTTCTAATCATCTACTATTGCAAAAATTAAACAAATAACAATTAAATCAACAAGAATGCGAATGGGTATGATGAGACTTTAATTCAGAGGAGATGACGATTCTAGGGTTGTGTTTGGTTATCAATCATATTAAGTTCAATATCACACTCGTTAATCCATATTATCTATGATTACTATTTAACCGGATCTTTTATATGAATAACATGCTCCCATAATACTACTCGCCTGCCCATAATATATCAACCCTATATTCATATTGTATTTAGTCTATCATGAACGTATACAATACAATGTTTAAGTAAGAAAGATTGTTAGTTATACTCCTATCCTAACCGCAAAATCTTTTCCCGAGGCACGAGTTTAGAAAGAAGCTCTCTCTAATTCCACTCTAATCTAAATATGGCTTTCCCAAGCATAGCATAGATAGTAAATAAACCAACGGCTGGCCGGACAATTAAGCAATTATGCACAGAATTAGAGAAATAATCACAAGATGATTATCTGGATTAACGAAGATGTAGTTAATAAACGTTAATAATCATGTCAACCACAACACCCTAGAATGTAAAGTTTAGATCCACATAAACACGGTAGCAAAAAAACATTATCAAGACAAAGTAAAGATTACTAAGTTCGATAGAAGAAATATGGAATCTAATGAATTTCTGCCTCCATGGTGGCTATGTGCTCTCCCCTCGTCTAATCTCAGCTCTCCCTGGGTCTAATATATGTCCCAATATACTAAAAATAGTATTGTATATGTATCTAAACCAAATAGGGTCCATCCCAGACGAAACACCCTTTCATGCGCGAAATAAGACTCTAGCTCTGTAAAATTTGTACCGGGGCGCTGCATGGTGAAATTGTAATAGGATGCATTTCTACACGCGCCGCGCCGCGCCATGCACCGCGGTAGTGGCAATTCACAAAAATGCAAAACATAAAAGTTGTTGTCCTTTCAATATAGTTTTCCAACGATATATTGTGGAGCCCAACGGAGTTCTGAGCAAAAGTTTATGTTCATTTTACTAGACAATATATCGTATGCCTGCTCAATTCTCCATTTCATTATTAACTATCATCCGTTGATCCCCGAACACGGTTCGTGTTTGATTCCTTGATCTTTTACTTAGACTTCAAAGCTCCAAAATCACTTGAATTCGTTCCATAATATCTACATAGCTCGGAATCACTCGTATAAGACATAAAATATACAATTAGTGAAGAACACTAGCGAGTAAAGCTCAAACTCAACTAACATGCAGTAAAATTAGAGTGCAATAAACGAACTAAAATATACGATTATAGCCTATCATTAATAGCTAGCTTCTTCTTAAGACATATTTATTTTCGATTTCAGCATTTGATTTATTTCTTAATCGTACTTTCAGAGCCACTAGGACCATGAGTCTGACCTTAATTATCACAAGACTTATTTGGATGACCATTATAACCACCTGAATGTGAGACTAGCCATGTGTCTTTATATGAAATTTGGGTCAACTTTTTTTGTAAGAGGGAAATTTAGTTGATCTCTACGAACTAACACGGTTTACTACGCTCTTACTTTTCTCTTTTCGAATCCTTCGTTCCTCTCTCACACAAACAATGATAAGCTCAGTACTCCACTTATCTTTTTGCACAGTGTATGTTATTTTAAGTCGGCCAAACTACTCATGAAGGAACCTTTAGGGTTGATACAAACCAAAAAATTATGGGAAAAAGGTCAAAATTACCCTTGTACTATTATTAATTGCTTACTTGTGACCCCCGTTATACTTTTTGGCCATTTTTGCCCCCACCGTTAAAGAACTTTTAATAAATACCCCTAACCCTAACGCCTATACACTGTGGCTGCTGACCACATTAAAATTGTCCTAGTCAGCTGCCATGTCAGCTGCCATGTCAAAAAGGCCAACTAATTTAAAACCCCTCTACACCCCATTTTCCTACCCGTAAATTACCAACATTTAGGGTTCAGACAAAGAACTCATTTTTCTACCCGTAAATTACCATTTTAAAGGCCCACCATTTCATCTTCAATGTCTCAAGGAAGTTGTTCTTCCCAAATTAGGTGTCGTTGTGGCATCTTTGCAAATCACTTCACTTCATCGACTCCATTAAACCCTGGGAGGCGATTTTTTAAATATCCGAAGCCTAAGGTTAGTGATTGGGTAACAAAAGATCCAAATTAGCAATTGTTAGCTCTAATTTGTAGTTGTGTTTAAAATTAACGATCTTAGTTTCTTGTGATTTTTTTGTTTTGGATAAAATCGTTCTATTCTTGTTATTTCTTGTGATTTTTTGTGATTTTTAATTAGAGCTTACATTAGTGTTGTTGTTGTTGTTTTTCTTCTGAATCTTGTGATTTTTTTGTTTTTGACAGAATCGTTTCTTGTGATTTTTTTGTTTCTTGTGATTTTTTTGTTTTGGACAGAATCGTTCTATTCTTGTGATTTCTTGTGATTTTTTGTGATTTTTAATTAGAGCTTACATTAGTGTTGTTGTTGTTGTAGTATTTCTTCTGAATCTTGTGATTTTTTTGTTTTTGACAGAATCGTTCTTGTGGTTATTTTCAATGGGAAGATGAAATCTCGGTCTCTAATGATTTGGTTACAACTAAAGGTGTAACATCATCTTGGGAACTATTAAAGATGACAGGGATAAATTGAAAGAAGAATTAATTGCCTTGAAGGGTCTACACAAAGCTGAAGCTGCAAAAGTTACGAAATTGGAAGAGAAGGTTTTGAAGACGAGGATAATGCTTATGATCTCATGGGCACTTTTTGTTGGATTTGTTTTGGCGTCGATGATGAAGTGAAAGTGGATGAGAATGTGTTATGTAGTTTCTTTTGAATATTTTATATTAGACTTAGTTTCATGTTTTTGTAATATAATGAACTCAAAGCTTACATTAGTGTTGTTGTTGTTGTATTTCTTCATTAGACAAACCGTCTCAATGGTTGTGTTGTTGTTGTTGTATTGCTTCATTTGTTTGATGGAGAGATGTTCGCTTGTAGCCTTACATAACTTCTCAAATTCTGCTGCAAAATCTGTGGAATTTGATTTTCCATTAGCCTGCTCATTGGCTGTTGCTTTCTGCTTCTTTTGGTTTACACAGGCGTAAAGCTATGCAATATGGCTCTTTTGGTTTACAACCAGTCCTAATGCCCCGTGTCCACAGATAACTACATAAAACCATATGCCTCATATTGCCCGATTGACTAATGCCCAGCAAAAGAGAGTATTATTTCTATGTAGGTGTTTCATTTTTACAACCAAATAACTTGAGGAGAAATAACAACAAAAATGCAGCTTTGTTTCACTGCTTTAACTGCATAACACCATAATTATATCCAGTTTTCTTTCACTGCTTTCACTGCTTAACACATTAAGTTTAACACTTAGCAGAAACTTAATTATATCCAACTCACAGAATTAGTTGCAAAATACAGTTTAAAGCAATGAAATACATCAACAAATACTAATTTCATTCATCACAAGGGGATGTCACATTATCACCCCAAAAACCTACATAAACAAGTGACAATTAGACATCAAGTTTCCCAACCTAAACAACATTCAAACTACATTCAACCACTATTAAGGGGATGTCACATTATCACCCCAAAAACTTTCACAACTAGATGATAACATGACATCCGAGTGAACATGTCACTCACTTAACAGCCACACAAGTTAAACATGTTTACTTGGCTAATAATTACATCACAACCAAAAATATACAACTATGATAGAGTTTTGTTGATCTACATTCCAAAAGAGCAGAACTGTGGGTTAAGTCTGCTTGTTCCCATTACCCTTCTTTGCTTTCAACTTGGCCAATCTTTGCTTGTTCAGCTAGTTACCAGTAATAGCATTTTTGCCCTTCCATTGCAGCTTTTTTGGTGAGTATGGTAGGTTTGATGGCTCACTCACACCACTAGAATCACCAACAAAGCTGATTTCCCTTATTCCAATTGTTGCAGTTTGTAGTTGCCTCAATTGTAGCCTAGTCTTTGCCTCAGATATACTTCTTGGCCTTATAGCTATTTTAGGCTCAGGCTCAGGGTCAAAGTCTGGGTAGTCAAAGTCTGAAAAAGCAGTAATGCCTGGTTCTTTCCTCTGCAGTGAAGGTGTTGGCATGAACACCATGTTGGTAGACTGATTTGTTTGAGTAGGCTGACTTGTTTGACTAGGCTGACTTGTTTGACTAGGCTGACTATGCTGAGGGGATGACAGAAGAATTTCCTCTTCATTGACTTCTTGTGGCACTGGTACAGCAGAGGGAGATCTGGGCTGCTCATCAAGTAATGTTCTCCTCCTTTTTGTTTGTCTTCCCTTCTTGTTGCCTCCAATGAGCTGCTTTCCTTTAGATTTCTGTTAGTAAGACAGAAAGTTTTTGTTAGTTGTTGACAGTTGAAACATAAAGAATGATAGAAAAAGAAAAGTTTTTGTTGACAGTTGACAGTTACCTTTGCACACCCTCTAGCATTGTGTCCAGGTTCACCACAATTGTTACATGTCATTACCCTCCCTTTCCTTGACTTAGACCATTGTCCTTGCCTGTTAACTTCCTCATTCTTTTCTCTTGTTCTCTTAACCTTTGGTCTTCCAGTCATCTTCACCAAAGGTGGTGGATCCATATACTGTGAAGGTTCAACTTTCCAGAACTTTTCTCCTCTAACTGGTTGCAACTTATGTGAGTAAATTTCGAGATAAGCCTCTTTGGTAAGGTACCAATGGATCTGACTTAGAGGGTTCACTTTCGTGTGCAATAATGCACATATTGCATGAGGACATGGAATGCCACAAAGATCCCATGCCCTACAGGTACATCTTTGTAATCTCAAATTCACAATGTGCCTGTCATTATCTTCTGTCACCTCATATCCATGGTCTGCACTGCCATTAACATGACATTTCAGTGAAATCCTCATGAATTGGTTGTACAACTCCATTGTTTTAGGACTGTATTCATTTCCCCATGACATCACCTCAACTTCATGTTCAGTAATCATGTTCATCACCTTGATTCTAAGATCTTCAAGCATCTTAATTATTGTCTTGTGCCTTGCTTGTAAGATCCAAGCATTTGGACTCAGTCAAGTTGTTGTCTACAGCTTGGTTCTTGCAAACAGTGTCAAAGAAAGCCCTACTCCAACATTTTGGTGGATACTTCAACAAATCCTCCACAACTTCCTTTCCATCATCACCTATTTCACCCATATTCTTTATCTGATCTTTGAAGTCCTCTTCATAAGTACTCCATGCAGCCCACCAAAGCAATTTTTTGTATTCACCAGCACCCCATCTCTTACACCAATTTGCTTCTATGTGTCTTACACAAAATCTGAAGTGTGACTCTGGAAGAACAGTTTGAATTGAGTCAATCAACCCCTAATAAACAGTAGATAACATCAGATAACAGTAAAAAGTAATCAACAAAAATAACTGAAATAACAGTACAAATAGATAGTACATACCTTCTGCATATCTGATATAAATGTGATCCCTTCACCCATTTTCAGGTCTAGTGAAGTCTGTAGGTGACCTAAGAACCACTTCCAAGTAAGCTTTGTTTCTTTGTCAACAATAGCCCAAGCCAATGGATAGAAATGGTTGGCAGAATCTTGACCAACAACCACCAACAACTGACCTTTACTCTTCCCTTTCAAAAATGTTCCATCCAATCCAATAAAAGGCCTCAAACCACTCTTAAACCCAGACTTCATTGCTTGAAAACAAATGTACATCCTTAAAAACCTCCTTTTCACTTCTTCAAGAGCATCTTTTGATAAGTTAATTATCACATCACTCCCAGGATTGCTAAGTTTTAATTCATTGGTATAGGCAACAAGCTTATTATATTCATCTGTAAAGCTACCTTCAAGTTTCTCCAAAATCATTCTTTTTGCCCTTTTGCACTTAGATTCACTAACATTTACATTAAATGCAGCTTTCAAGCTTGCCCTCATCTCTTTAATCTTAATTTTTGGGTTATCTTGCAAGCCCTTTTTAAAGTAATCAGCTACTGTTTTTGAATCAACTCTGTGATTTTCAAATGCTGGTTCACATGTGTGCTTAGGCTCTAAAGTCTTGAAACTAACCCCACCCCCTGAAGAATCCTTAGATATATGACAAACAAAGGGGCAGTTACCAACACATTTGTACCTAAGCCTTGTAGGGTCACTTTTAAGTTGCTTCAAGTCATACCCATTTGCAAGAGAATACATGTTGACAGTTTTCCTAGCTTCAGATATATCTTTAAATGTCATTGACTTATCTAACTCTTTATAATCAGTTAACCTATCATTGATGACCCTCTTCTTTTGTAAAAAAAGTTGATCCAAATCATCAGAACTTAATTCAACAGAATCAGAATCAGAATCAGTAGCAGAATGATTTTCCTCACTATCATTATCACTACAATCAGTAGCAGCTTCAACTTCTACTGTGTGTGACTCACTATGAGTGACTATATTAGGTACATCAAGTGCAGGTTCACAGTCTTCTACAGCAAACAAATGAATAACATTCAACTGGTCATTAACAAGGTCCAATAGAGTCCTAATCCCAACATCCCCATCTATTTCATAATATTTACCCTCAGGACCCTTTACTATTAATTGTTGCACCCCTATATACCCAAACTTTGTATCAAATTCAGCAACTAAATCAGCATAACTGAGCAAGTCAGAGTCAAAACCTTTATTGATGTGCACATACTTCTCTGTATATCGTGGGTGTGGCTTACTAGTCCATTCCCCACCATGATGAAAAACTAACTCCAGTAGCACCATCTATAAAAGACTGTATACAACCATGAATAAAGTTAATACAACCTACCATATTAAATGCATAAAGAAGTAAAGAAGGAAAAGATGAAAGTGAAAACTTGAATAACCAAAAAACTTTGATAAATAAAAGGAATAAGAAAAAGGTACAGAGGTAAGACAAAAAATTGAATGAGGCAATATGATAAAGAAATGGACAGAAGCATGTGTATGAGGGACCACATAATAAACAATCCAAACTTAGAGTCCTACCACAATAAAGTAAGGAATAAACATATATGTAATAAACCAACATGAGCATCATCTTCAAAGTAAATGCAGGTGAAACATGGGACCAAATAACAACAAGTCAGCTATTAACAAATACCTCAACTCCCTTTTCAGTTAAAAAACCCTAACCGACCCTTCTTTAAAAAATAAAAGGTACCACACATACTTGAAATACTAAAAAGATAAATGTCTTCTAAAATAAGTACCAAATATTATCAATTCCACCAATATACTCTAACCGACCAGTAGAATCAAAAAAATAATTAGGGTATAAAGGTGAAAGATACATATAAACGCAAACGACAAAAATCCAGTCAATATCTTAGACAACAAACACCCTAAACGACAATGAGTATCTGAAATAACAAAAACCCTAAACCACGAAGCATGGTCGAAAAAACCCTAACTTTAACAAAAACAAGTTATATGAACCCTAAGACAGTAAACAACAACCATATAAAACTAGCAGAAACGTTTAGTTTTGGGGAAACGTACCTCGAACAGCATTCAACAATGGAAATCGATGTTTCTTTTCAACATTCAACTCTTTTCTCTCTCGTTTCTATCGAAGATTTTCTCTCTCGTTTCTATCGATGACGGGTCTATATTATTTATATGGTGGGCAAACGGGTTATGGGTCACGGGTAGGAAAATGGGGTGTAGAGGGGTTTTGAATTGGTGGGCCCTTTTGACATGACAGCTGACATGGCAGCTGACTAGGACAATTTTAATGTGGTCAGCTGCCACAGTGTATAGGCGTTAGGGTCAGGGGTATTTATTAAAAGTTCTTTAACGGTAGGGGCAAAAATGGCCAAAAAGTATAACGGATGTCACAGGTAAGCAATTAACAATAATACAGGGGCAATTATGACCTTTTTCCCAAAAATTACTAATAAAGGTTACAACCATTTTAACTAATTTTATGATGTAATTCCAAACCCTTCCTACAAAATTATATTTACTGTAGATTGGAAATCAATCAGGTTAATAACCTATCTTATGCAGCTTAATTATTAGATTCCAAGAATTTTTATCCAATGGAACTTAAGTAGTCCTTCGTATTTCATGATTATAAGGCTCAATTTGTTAGCCTGCATCCACTTTTCATATTTTGCTTTTTCTTCGGGAGTTCTACTAGTAAAAGTTTCAATAATATTTAATTAAGTAGTCATGTATTGTTAACACTTTTACTTCGTAATTATATATATGGATCTTTTTCAAGGGTTAAGGAAAATAAAATTGTCTCAACTTATTACTACAATTATAGTTGGCTTTCAGATCAACTATCTTTCATTTTACTGAACCAGATACATACTCTTATTAATACTATTTACATGGATATTCATCCTTCAACATATGTCCAACTCTATTGGGGACTCACACCAACAGATTTATTTTCTGTTAAATCCATGTATATGGCTCTTTCAACTGCCATGAATATTTTGAATACTCCACTGAAAAGTTATACATAGATTTGGAAATTACCTATTCCTCCAAAAATATCTCATTTCATATGGTTAGTCAACCATGATAGTCTACCAACAACAGCTTATCTTAATAAGTTAGGTATTATCAAGATATCAGGATCATCTATACGAAGGCAGCTGCATATTTTTACATGACACCAACATAAAAGTAATACTAAAGCTTCCCTACCATTATATGTTAAATGGCACCCTCCAAATAAAATTTTTTACAAGCTTAATAACTCTAAGTGTGGTATAGGAGGTATTTTTCGTAATCACAAAGGGAAGTGGATACTAGGATTTGTAGGAGCTTCAATACCTGGAACAACAATTCATACTAAATTACTTGATCTACTCAAAGGACTAATCATTGTTGTACAACAGAATTTCAAACCACTTCTAATTAAAATAGATGCACAAGCCATACTCAATTTGTTTACCTCACATACAATGCAATATGCTACTTCTTAAATGATTGCAAGTTCTTAATCCAACATCTGGATAGACCAATTATTAGAAGCCAACTATGGAGCCCAGCAACAAAAAGACTCATGTATAATGTACAAAAGTCCACCACCTTTTACAACTTTTTACCAACAAGATCAACAAGGACTACTGCGTATAAGGATGATCAAGCCTTCAGCTAAGTTATGTAATAGTAATAGTCCTAGTACTAGTATCTTTACTACTGTATCTAGTTTTGCCACGGTTATTTTAGGTTTTACTGGTTTACCTATAGTTAATGATTCTTCTATGGGAACCATTGGTTTGGCTACTAGGTTTGTAAATGTGACGCCTATAATGAGTCACTTGAATTGCTCCACACGAGCTTGATATATATATATATATATATATATATATATATATATATATATTTCCACCAAAAAAATCACAAGCTTAGAGTAAAGTTGTACCTAAGCATTAATATATAAATCAAATGAGTCAAAAAAAAATCTATTGCACCACTTCTTTAGGTAGAAAATACAATATTCTCCCTAATAATCAAGTCCTTTGTGATAGAGACATAAAACCTACTCTTATAACAAATTGTCCTTCTAATTTTATATACCTGACAATTCAAGATTAATTTTCCTACATTGGGTGGAGAACATAATTTATCTTATTAATTAATTTAACGTCACTAATATCAAAGTTAATCTTCTTAAAATAGATAAACCTCAAATACTAGCGTACACTTATCAAGGATAATGGACATGGTAAATTGAGAAGATTTCATTGATTTAGACAAACAGACCAATTTGACTGAATAATTCGTTAATCATAACTTTTCAAACTATGTAAAATATTATTTCACATGTATAAAGTATTCTGAAATTTTATTTTATCAGATGTCCCCTAATAGACTATTCAGACTTTTCATTCATTCCAAATAAATAAATTACTTTAATAATAGTAACTAAGTTATTTAATTTTGATAACCATAATGATATGAATGATGCTAAATAAGCGAAATGCGAATTCAAATTGTCGAGCCAACTTGTTGAGACTGAGGTGTAATAATAGTAGTAGTTGTTATAATAGTAACTATTTATTAATCATAATATTTTTCTACACATTATATACATGTGAATGTGATAAAAGTAACGCCCATTTATCAAACCCGTTTAGTGTTATATTTATTTATCGTTCATCCGATCCTTTGTCTAGACAAATAAAAGTATATAATGTGTAGAAAAATATTATGATTAATAAATAAAAGTACCAAGAAGAAATTTTAAGTTTGCCATGCAGACAGCAAAGCAAATTTTGTTGAAAAGAAAATGATATTCAACCAAACCGAAACGTCAAACTTGACAGCCTAAATGAGATAGTATTTGATTAAGGAGTACATCTTAATTTCTCATAGAACTGATACTGAAGGTGTACACGTAAAAATCAAATTTCAAAAGTCAAAGTGTAACATTAAATAATGAAGAACATGCCATAAACTTATAGAGTTTAGATAAGAAAAAGAAACACCACACTGTCTTCCGCCGCCGTCGGCTCTTAGCGGCCAAACTTATGTTATTTATTAATTTATTTTTATTTTGAATTTAATTAAGTCCCACTTGTACACTTCTATCTAATTCACAAGTAACTCGACTGATGGAGCTAGGGAAAGGGACGGTGTGACTTATCAAACTATATTGGTTGTACGTGTATGAAAAATCTATATATATTGCTATCGTAAATTTTCTTGTATCTACAATCAATATAGTTTAACCTATTATACCATATAAATATTATTCTTATCAGATTATTAATTAGTGTTCATTATAAAAATTTACCTATAAGTACCTATGGCTGCATGAAACCTTGGGAAGAGTTAAACATTACAATAAAGAAGCAAGCGTGTACCTAGCCAAACTTACACTAAGAAAATACTAGATATATCAATTGAGGAGGCTATATATTAATCATAAATCTTTTACTTAAAAGTTGTTGAATACCTTTAACAAATCAATCAATGTTAATAAAGGGACAATCGGAATTAATGGTAATATATATTGAAGATTCATCGTCGGGTTGGTATATACAGATTATCTTTATAAGAAGATAATAAGATTAATCAAGTATCAAGAATAAATGAGCAGTAGAAATGTTGATAATAGAGAGAAGAGTGATATAGAGAGAGAGTTGTATTATTAATAATCGGTCTTTACAAATGGGGGGAGACCCTTCTTTATATAGGGAAGAGGTCCCCTCGCCCAACTATTACATCGCCGCTCAGGTATTACAAGTATAACGGAAATATAAAAAGGGGGAGACTCGGGACGTCCACCTAGACAAGTCCGCTGACTCGACACTTAGGGGCGGGACTGCATCCCTCTTGGCGTACGGCCATAAGGGAGGACTTCTCCGAATGTCGTCGTCCTCACGAGGAGGCGTCCCCGTCCTGCACTTCATCCGGACCGGCCACGCGTACATACAGACTAGCCTTATTTTGCGTCTGATTTGTCCTCATACAGTAAACAAAAAGGTTTTAATTAGTCAATAATGAATTTGTCTGACTATCTGCTTGTTCTAATTGATCACTCGTTTGTTATAAATAGATGGAGAAGGATAGACCCTCCTTACCCAAAAAAAGAAAACAAAGTAACTCACGAGAAAGCATATAATGGCTGTTCACAAAGTTAGTTTCCTCGCTCGCCTACTTATTCTTGGTAAGATTTCCTTTGTCCTTTTATCCTTTCTTTTCTTCTTTGATATACAACAGTTGTTTTCTCCTTAAGATTGTCTATGACTGTAATCCTTTAATTTGTGTTAGTTATTACTATTATTGGTTTACCCTATGATACTATTAAAAGAGTAAGGCATTCAAATATGGCTATGTTTGTTGTAGGAATGATTCTACTACTTGTTGACGCCAAGGCTTGTACCAAAGAGTGTGGTAATTTTGCCTATGGAATATGCCCACGTTCACAAGGAACCCCAGATGATCCCATATGCACCAACTGTTGCGCAGGCTACAAGGGATGCAACTATTATAACGCTAATGGAACTTTTATTTGTGAAGGATTGTCTGACCCCAAAAATCCAAACTTTTGTCCCCAGTTTTGTGATCCAGATATTGCCTATTCAAAATGCCCGCGTTCAGAAGGAGAGACGATAATTAATCCCACAGGATGTACTACCTGTTGTACGGGCTACAAGGGTTGCTACTACTTCGGTCAGGATGGTAAGTTTGTTTGTGAAGGAGAGAGTGATGAACCCAAGAGTTGTACTACAGAATGTGACCCTAGAGTTGCTACCATAAGTTGCCCCATTTCTGGATTGGTAAAGCTTAATCAAGAATGCATCAACTGTTGTAACGCAGACAAGGGTTGCGAACTCTATGATAATGATGGATCTTTAATTTGTACTGGTGGGGAGCCTCAAAGCGCTGCTTATGTTATTTCTAATCAGTGATCTGTAATTATTGTATATGAAATAAAAGCATGATATATATACATGCACTGTCATGCTAAACTCTCTAATGTGGGCAGTGGAGATGTTTTCCAGAGCTTGCGCAAGAACATGCCCAAGAATTTAATGAATATTATATGAAGCACAAGTTTCTTTTACTTCTGCACTCTATCGTACTAGTAGTTGGTTTACTTAATTACTTTACTTTTGATGAAGCTTTTTCGTTGAAACGGATCAAGTAGAAGGGAGAAATTGGACTACGGAAAAAGAGACCCGATCTCTATGCTATCTCTATATATCTATCAATTTATTTATTTATTCTCTGTCTATCTTTCTAGCTATCTACCTCCTTCTTCTTCTTCGTCTTTTTCCTTTTTTAGCCTCTCAAAACTAACAACATTTTCCAATGTTCGTATTCTTCCAACTACTCCTACTATTACTTATCTTTTACTAACAATTAAAGTCATAGGCGGTTTAAAGGATATTTGACTTTATTTAAACAAATGATCAAAGAACGGTAAATAATTGAACTAAAATGGAATGAAACGACGTGGTAATTAAGCCTTGGATTTAGCTTAAGTGCAAATGGCCGGTCTCGATTGAATCCTCGAGATATGGCTATTCCAATAAACTAACGAACCACGAAAGAACACTTAAACAATTGTTATGAGCCAAAGTAAATTTTATTGCCTTGATACATGTGCCAGAATAGTGACAAAAAAATGAAAGGGTTCTCTTCTTTATATAATAGAGAAGTTTTAACCTTAATATAATTCTAAATAAGGTAAAAAAAATTCATTCATTTTCTCTCAAGAAAACACGATTTACAATCAATACCGAGCGTGATTCGTACCGTAATATTTGGTTGATGGAGGATATTTCTGCTCTTCGTTTGTCTTCTTTAATCATTTTTTCATTTACCCTCGATTTTTCGTATTGCTCGAGCTAGAGTCTCTCCGGGTTCATCTATGCTCGATTCCATCCGCTCATGGTTCCAATATGCGGGCACCCTCGGTCTCACTCGAGCTAATAACAAGTAACGTTTTCTTCGCTTCTAAACGGGAACTATGGGGTAACTTTATCCCCGATTCTACACATACACAAATATCTCATCACTTCTTGAAGAGTAGATTATAGGAGCGATAAGAAAGGACTAATTGACCTGGGTTCCTTCTATCGCACACCATGAGCAAGTTGACGAACCGGAACGTCCCAACAGTCACGTCGCTCTAATTTTGGACACCGCGTCAGCCGTCGGTTGATCACCGCCGATAGTCACCAAAAACGTCATGCATTCATTACTCTTTCCCTACAAAAGTTGTGGTTTCCTATTTTCACTTTTTACTTTATGATTTCAGACTTTCCTAAGTTACCCTCGAGCCTTTTATATCCTTATCCTCTCATCAATTCTTCAAATCTTAATAACTTGTTCTTCATATCTTCATATCCTCACAATTTATCTTCAAACCCGTATACCTTACCTTCAAACCTTCCAACCAAATCTTCAAATCTTCATATACTTAGATAGAAATGGCGAAGACCTCAAAATAGGTATTCCAGAACACTACACCGACGACTTCTTTCTCGGCCACCAGCACTGAGGCAGTGTATTGCGGCCAAACACACACACAAGTATACGCGATCGTCAAGTAATAAAGTGACTAAAAGTCAAATGTCGAACCCACGAGGATCTGTGATTAATTATTAACTAAATTAGAGTATCTTAATTATCTAAATAAGGACTAAACCCAAAGGTAGTGATGTTGTAATTAAACTAAAAGAAAATAACTAATAAACTTTAAACAGAGAAAGAGGAAAATTTTATATTATCAATGTAATGAAAATGATCAAGGGTTATGGGCTATCTAACATTCATATTGTATTCTTCAATTGAATCGACTAATTAATTTATCTAGTTTATTGGTTAACAAGGTTAATGTTGCTCATAAGAATCTATCAAGTTCTTACTCGCCTATTCAAGCTGACCTAATACTTATAAGTCTATGGAATAGAACTAACAAGAACGCATTTATAATTCCTGTAAATCAACCAAGCAAGGCAATTAGCTATATATCTATCCTAACCGCGAATCCATTCCCCAATGCCCATGTTCAAGAACTTGTTTTACTCAAACCTATATGTTACAACCCATATCCACACACGTTAGTTTATTCCATAAGTTAGATAACACGAATCCAAGAAGGAATTATCCTTGAGATGATAAGAAGTTAATCCGATTAATCTTAAGTGATACAAGGGTGCATAAGGGTGATTAACAAGTATTAGAAGTTAAACGAATCAAGGATGTCGTAACTCGTACTTTTGGGTAAACCTATAGATGCTTAGTATACTTAGGAGGTCATGATTTAAGGTATTTGAATCATATAATATCCATATCATAATTCTTGAGGTCAAACGAGTTATGAAACAAAAGTCGACAAAAGTTGTTGCAACTTAGGTTCATAGTTTTACCTAAACTTTAGGTCCAATATTATTAAGTATTTCTCCCAATATACTTGGAATTACGGGGTGATCTACCCACCAAATTGAAGATCTATGAGGCTAGTTTCCAACGCATTAAACGGTTTAGCAATACGACATTGGAATAAAGAGATATAGACATTTTCGTGAGACTGCACAAGCTGCTAGGTGCAAGTAGGTGAGTCACCTACTTGGTTAAATGTCGGCCCAAAAGAGGGAAGTTCGGGTCAGAAAATCAGCCCATTAAAAGGCTTATCTTCTGCAATATATACCTCTTTATATTTCACAAATAACCAAACCTAAGACCCTGCAAAATTCCTCCCAAAAATTATCCACAAACCCTAATTGATTTTCCCTCTCTTTCAAGTTCAAATTGGGGGTAAACACTAGAGTTTGAAGAACCAAGTTAAAGGCTGAGTTATCCAACCAACAAAGGTGAGTTTACTGCTATATTTCATACATTTATTCTGCTGTAAATTCATGGTAATTCGTTATATACATGTAAGAACTCACTGGACGGTGATCGGAAGCCGTGAGTTCAAGTTATTCACTTGTAGCGGACTGTTTTGTGGATTGTTTTGTGTTGCTGTTGGGCTGCGTTTTATATTACCGTTTTGTGGAGTTTTGGAGGAGGCAGGGTGTGGAGAAACACCATATATATGTTGGGTTGTGGTCTGCTAGTTCTTCGTAATATTTTTGGGTCATTTGGTACGACTATAGTGGTCGTCATATGTATGATGTGATTAGGTTGTGTGTGGACTGTTTTGGGAGGCTCAATATGTTTATTATTGATGTTGTTTAGGCTGTTTGGTGATTGTTTTGAATGGTGTGAAGTCATATATATAGGGGAGGTGCTGTCCGTTTCATCACAAAATAGGTTGTGATTGGTACATAATAGTTGCGACGCTTAAACGTTAACGATAGTGTCATTTCTCTTATTGTAGACTAAGGAGTCGTGACGTTTGCATAGCTTGAGGTTGTGGCAGTATATACAAGGTATGTGTGGCTATCCCTTGACTTCTTTTGCACGACTCCGATTGTACATAATATAATGAACGAGCTTCCAAAGATACTCTATTCTTAGAAGCTAAGCAGTACTTTCATTGTTTCCCCACTTATGGAACGATTCATGTTGATGTTGCTTCTCTTATTCTTATGTTATCAATCTTGTTGGTACTTCCTAATTCCTATAAGGTTCATAGTGAAGAGATAGTCCTAATAAGGTGTACATAGGATACCGACCTTACGTCACTCCAAAAGGTCTACAAGGTGTTTCCATGAGTCGAGCATGCATTATATATATGTATCTATTTTACTCTACCGAGTCGTGCTATAGTCGGCCGGGTACGGAACCTATTGTGCAACCACTGATCAGTTGGGTTTTACCGATCGAGCTCCACGTGGCCGGGTACGATTCTACCGAGCCTTATAATGGCCGGGTACGTTTTACCGAGCCTATTATGGCCGGGTACGACATGATGATGATGATGCCCACAGAGGCGTATGTTTTAAAAGATTATGTATTTATACACATGTATCATGCATTTCATGTCAGTAGCCCTCAGAGGTACTCAGATATTA